>LNAC01000021.1:909817-940553 GCA_002007465.1 Ailurus styani | reverse complement strand
GGTTGGGAACCAGGTCCCCGCAGAGTCCCCTCCTGGTCGCGCGCAGCTTCCCGGGTTGCCCTGCGGGGATCGCTCGTCCTGGGTGTTTGGACCCACGTGCGGGCGGGAGGTGACCAAGAGCTGGAACTCGCTCATGAGCCTGGGCAAGGGGGTGAAGGCTGGGCCTGAAAGTCTCCTTTTGCTTCGCCCGAGTCCCGTGTCCCTAAAAGCAGCCCTGCTAGCTGGCCACGCCGGCCGCCTGCAAAGAGGCCGAGGAAAATGTCCGACTCTCCCTCCGCCCAGCTCGTGGCTGGGAGAACATTCCCCCCAAGAGAACCAAGGCCCCCACCCCCCCACCCCCCTGCTCCGGCCCGGGGTTGGGAACTCCCGCGAAGAGAGTGTACGGAACTGGTAGACCGGCCACCGGGGTTGAACCTGTGGAGAAGGTGCAGTTTCTATTCACATCCACACCCCAGCTCGGTCACTGCATTTAGGCTCCCTCGCTCAGGTCTTCGCCGTGCTTTCTTGTCCGCACCCCCGGCCTGGGTGGGAGGGGGGGGAACCCCTTCCCGAGCCTAATTTCTCCCCTCTGCCTGCACATCCTCCACCACCCCCCCCAAAGCTTCTTAAGCCTGCAGCGCGCACCCTCTGACTACTTCGCCCCTAAAATGCCTGCACGGAACTCAGGAGCCAACTCTCTCCATGCCTCACCCCACAGCAGGAGAGAACAGGGTGCCGGGGATCTGAGAAGTTTCAGCTGGAAGGTTCTATACCCGTGAGGCTGCATGCTGTGTGTTACTGATCCCACACACAAATTGACACGGGTTGAATTCGACGGCAGTGTTTGCCACTGTCTGTACCCCAGTGCAGGTGACCTGGGTGTGTTCACCGCGTTTTTTCTCTCCCCAGCGCCAGCCACTTCTCTTCTCCCTAAATCCCACCCTCCTTTCCCCCAACCTCTCCCAACCCAACGAACAGCATGGATCCCTAGCGTAGAGTTCTGGCTTCTTCAAGTAGGTGAACGTCCTGGGGTCTTGGGGTTGAGGGGTTGGGGAGCGGAAGAACAAGCTGGGAGAAGAAACAAGAGAATGAAAAAGAAGAAGCCAGTGTACTGAGGGCAAGGAAGGAAAGTGCAACCCGAATGAATATGCAGGAGAAATGCTGTAATGAAGGAGAGGCAAAGCCCTCCAATGAGAGGGGAACTCCCAGGAAAAAAAAGAAAAAAAAAAAGAAAAAAAATCCGTTTCTCCATTGGGAAAACGCCAATGCTTGAAGTGGATAGATTGGAAAATTTGGACTGCTTCCCACCACAGTTCCCAGAGAGCAGTGGAGAGTCACGGATAAACTTCGGGACCTAGAGCATGCCTTCACCAGTCCCACTTCCCAACCTGACTTCCTGAGAAGGTTGATGACCCCAAGCTGTTGGCCAGTGATGAGAAATTCATCCTGGAAAGTGATGATCATTGAAGAGATGCAAGAAAGTACAGCGGGGTCAGTTTCCAGGTGGCCTGGCTGTTCTTTTGCTTTAGGCATCCTCTTACTCACTTATATCCCTCCCTCCTGGCCTGGGCTATTAACTAAAGCAAGCTTGCACTTGGGACCCTCCCTTAAATTAAGAAGTCACTTCCGAAGAGAGAAGAAGGAAGTGGGGAGGGACAGAAGTCCTAAGACGGTGGTGGTTGTTACTTTTTAAGTTCAGTTTGGTGTATTTTTATGCCAAGATAATTTTCCTGTTCAGCGAGTGGCCACATTTTTATCAGGAAATGTGGGAGATTGGCGGGGACAACACTTTCAATAGTACCATATGGCAACGTTCTCTCCCACTCTCGAGGTCCTGGTGGGCACAGCCACGGCTTCACCTGCACTGACATAGAACCAGTCTGTCTGAGGAAGGCCCCACCAAGCCCAGAAGTCAGTCATTACAGCCTTAGGACGTTCCAGTCTGTGCAGTCCTGCCACCCAGCACACACAAGCTTAGCATGTGCTTATGGAAGGGAAGTCAACCATCCATCCACATTTAGGAGGCGAGAAGATTCCTTTCCTGACCTCAGGGCTCCACCTCACCTGAGGTTGGCTCCACATCCTAGAAATGTCATTACAGAAGCAGTCCCTGGTTCTCCACTTTTACCTTTGAGGAGAGGCTTCCTCAAATTTAATGATAAAATCTCCTTTCCCTTCCTTATTTCTTCTACCACACAAAGGGCTAAGCCATTGAAAAGTTCAAGCAGCTAGAAGAAACCTGCCCCAATAAGACATTTCTCCTTGTCTGCTCATTAAAAGAAAAATCATCTCTGAAATGGAAACTTATTGAACTTAAATCCTTTCTGAAAATGGTAATCCCTCTGTGTGTATTAGTATTTTAATTTTAAATAAATGGTTCAATCTCATGGTGAAACATGTCCACACAACCGGTGGGGATAAAGGGTCCAGTTTTTTCCTGGGAAAGTTCTTGTAGCTAAAAAGAATGGGAGAGTTTATTTACAGGAAGCAGAATTGGTCTCAGACAGTATTACAAAGTAGATGGAGAGGGATATTCCTCCATAAAACTCCCTTATTTTCAATTTGCCTTTACAGCAGCCTCATGCACCTAATATTGCCAGTTTCCAAGCCAATTCGCCTCACACAAAAGTGTTAGGGACTTCAGATGCTGTTGCCTACTAGTGTTCGTCTTGGAAAAGAGTGACATTTTGAACAGAAGTGACAGAGTAAAGGGAGATCCATGGAGAATCTTTCCTGTACTCTTTATTTTAGACCGTTCTGATAGTCGTTTCCTTGTAAAGATGGGTCCAATGGACAGAACTTATCCTGGATGAATGGGGAATATGCACTTCACTGAAAAGAAAGAAAACTATATCTTTTCACATTCTGCAGCACTTCAAGTAGGATCTAAGAGCACCCAGCCTTGACTGAGAACAGAAGGTTACATTCAATAATAGAATAAACTTCACATTGGTTATATCAAACAGTCAAATTTGCTTATGCGTATACAGAATGGCAAGAGAAAATATTAATTTCAATTTGCAAGTCATCAAAAAGCACCTTGTGGACCACATAATGAATAGAGCCATGTTAAAGTAATATATGTGTATTCTTTCACAAATAAATTTTCCTCTGAAATACAGACATCTGTCATGGAGTCAATTAGCTTGCACAGCATGTGCTATAAAAACACATAAAAGAAATAATATACTACGTTGCTTATTTGAAAGTGATCAGGAATATGCAGCTTCATGCTGGCATGTCTTTAATTTCATGGTGTTAAGAAAAAACTATAGGAGTATGAAATAGCAAACCCCTTCCTACTGGAGTACTAATTCAATTACCTATCATGATATATGAAGGAGGAACAATTTTCCCCATTAACTGGCAGGAACACTATGGAACTATTTTCTCATCTTCCTCTACTAACCCCTGTAGAGAGAAGGTGAACACGAAGTTTCCTTTGAAAACAAAGGGATCACAGCACTCTGATCAGCTCCAAGGGTGTGCAGAAGAACAAGGCTGGAAATGGCATTCTAAGGACATAAATTATCATTTAAATGAGGCTAGATTTTTATGAAATTTATGCATCAAATAGACCTCAAGATTTGAAAAGTGCAATAAGAGACAGTTAGGCCAAATCAAACTTCCGTGATGTAATGCAAATGTGAAACCTATTTTTCTTTTTCCTTTCTCTGGCAAACTCCCATTCTCCCCTCTTTCACTGCATGATGCACACATAAATAAAATACCAAAATATTTTGCAGAAAACCCTGCCAGGTTAAGTACACAGAGCCTTCTTGAATATCTCCTATTACTTGTGACACTTTAAAATAGATTTTTTTAAAATTCCTAAGAGGAATATCTTAATAGCTTCCCAGAGAGTAGAATGTATTATCATTGCAGTACAAAGGGCATCATTCATTTCTAATCCTTGGCTCCACAGGTGTTCCCTGCCCAGGCTGTGGTTGACACTTAGAGGACCTAATTATGATTCATATATCCCACATTCCCCAAGAACCCGTCCCTCTAATTTTACACAATTCCTTTATTCGGAGAAGAAAAATACATTTCAGTCTTACTGGCTAGACATAATGATTCTCAGTCCTGAATGCTCATTAAAATTACCTGGGGAACTTTAAAAGTCCTTATCCCTCAGGACGCTTGGGTGGCTCAGTGGGTTAAGCGTCTGCCTTCCCCTCAGAACATGATCCTGGGGGTCCTGAGATGGAGTCCCATGTCACCATGTCAGGTCCTCGCTCTGCAGGGAGCCTGCTTCTCCCTCTGCCTGCCCCTCCCCCTGCTTGTACACCCGCACTCTCTCTCGCTGACTAATTAATTAATTAAAAATAAAATAAATAAAAATAAAAATCCTGATGCCTCAACCCAGCCTGAGGCCACATAGTCAAGACTTTCTGGGGGTGGAGATGGAGGATAGGTGTTCATTTAATTCTCTAAGTGGTTTTTCTTTGCAGTCAAGGCAAGCCATTGGTAGAGTATAAACAATAAATTAAAAAGAAAACCATTCTTTTGTGATAAAATATTTAATATGAACTGAGCCACCAATTAGGTGCAGTTCCTCCCCCTTTTTTATAATCAAGTAAGTTGTTAATTTGCTTTGACAAGGTAAGGTTTCCTTACCAAATTATGTTCCTTCTACCTTTTTCGCAAGGATGGCAAGGCTGGCTCACGAGATTCCATGACCAACCCTGGTTTTGGTGAATTTGTTCCTGGAATTAAAGCCATAGATCATTGTAGGAAAATAGACTTGGGGGAAATTGAATCTTATAAGTCTTAAATTCCCACAAGTAATCCCCTTGAGCTATTAAACCATTATCCAATTTGGCTGCTAAAAAACAGATGCATGCTATAATTAATCCTTTCTATAAAATCCAAGGTTTAGAAACAAGGACAACCAGGTTCATCAATTTTACATAGATTCAGCACTAAGGAAGAACAAAATATTTGATTCTGAAAAGGGAGTGTTAAATGCTGCCAGCAATCTCATGTAAGTAGTTAATATTTTGAATATGCTTATGGAATAAAAATAATTTAACCATAAAAAATATACATGGTAGGTTTTATAAACAATATCATATTTAAGCCATAAAAACTTTCCCCATACAATTCAGCATGCTAGGGTAAGGGAGAGCAAGGCAGAATAAGGGGGCGTAGGAAGGAAATCAGTTGATAGGCAATTGATATATTGGGGAAGTTGAATAAACTAATAGTATTTGGACAGTAGAGATTATAAGGTAAAGTCAAACCAGAGTAAATACTGCTTTTCTTCACTGCCTTATTTGAAATGGTTACTAGCAGTATATAAACGTGGTGTTGCAGAGATGAAGGCTAGAATAACCACTGAGTCACACTAATTTCTGGAAATCAATGACTCCAACACTGTGCCACACAAGCTTAGATTTTTTTAAATAAGAAATTCAGTTAATTCCTCACCAGATGGACTAATTCAATGTTGTAATAAAAAGTGGGAGTCCAGGGCGCCAGGGTGGCTCAGTGGGTTAAAGCCTCTGCTTTCGGCTCAGGTCATGATCTCGGGGTCCTGGGATTGAGGCCCGCATCGGGCTCTCTGCTCAGCAGGGAGCCTGCTTCCCCCCCTCTCTCTGCCTGCCTCTCTGCCTCCTTGTGATCTCTCTCCCTCTGTGAAATAAATAAAATCTTAAAAAAAAAAAAAGTGGGAGTCCCTTATATTTTTCAAGTAGAAAGTATACAGAGGGTTATTAGTACATGTAAATGAAATCACACGGACTGGAAGATTCTTTGAAAATATGCAAGTATATGATCTCAATTTTGTTGAATTACAAAAGGATGTGTTATGCTTTTCTGGACTTTTCAAAGTAAGCATGTAATACATTTATTGTTGGAAAAAGATCAATGTTATTTTCAAAAGGAATAATCTACCTCCTTTGTTATAGCATCCTGTTTCTTTTCAGTAACTTGAAAACTGACAATGAAGTGTATTTGCTATATGAATAGTTTTCTTTCTCATATCTGTATTTTCTTTTCATTTTACACCTGTAGATTTGCATTTCTATTTTAGGTTCTTAGTGAGATGGTATTAGAGATTTGGTTTCAATAAGAAAAGTCCCTCAATATGTGAAGAATGACAGATTTTCCAGTCCTATTTAACAGCAAGAAAACCACATAAGGGTGTTAATTTTTTTGTTTTTATCATGAACAGGGAAAAAAAAAGCTTTTCAAAGTAGCATACAGGAATACTTGATTCTCATTATTGTGCACTTACTGCTACTGAATTCTGTGACGTGCACATCACTTCTCCTCTCTGGGTCTTTTCCCTGTACACAGTGAGGAGTTGGCCCAGACTGTAAATTTCCCTCAAAAATAACATGAGATTATTCCATGAAGAGAAAAAAAAAGCATAAAAGTCCATTTAAGGAAGTGCTTTGGGATTAGACTCCTTTGTTTCTGAAATATTGATGGTTACAAAAAACCAGTTTATTTATTTTATTTTTTTTTTTAAGATTTTATTTTTATTTGACACAGAGAGAGAGATCACAAGCAGGCAGAGGCAGGCAGAGAGAGAGGAGGAAGCAGGCTCCTCGCTGAGCAGGGAGCCCGATGGGGGCTTCGATCCCAGGACCCTGAGATCATGACCTGAGCCAAAGGCAGAGGCTTTAACCCACTGAGCCACCCAGGTGCCCCCAAAAAACAGTTTAAAATGCCAGTATTCTCTTGAGGCTGAGGCAGCCAGGTAGTCTGCTGTTGCCTTTTGTGGAAGGGTTTTCTGTTGGGAGGAGGCACTGTGGGTATTCTCTCCTGAGATCTCTTGATCTCTCCTGAGATCAAGGCCTGGATCTCCTCAGGAAAGGACAGTTGAGACACTGAATGCCTGAATACCTGAAGCAGGTAGGCAGAAATTGGTCAAAGCATACTCTGGTCAGTGGCAGCCACTTTGGTCCCAGAAGCAGAACAACCAAAGGGAGATGGTTGGTAGGGGGTGGTCATGTAGGTGTACAGGTAATGGATCCAATTATGAGTTTCCCTATCCAGTGTACCCATTGTCTCATCTCCATGTCCTAATTTTGCTGAGTTTTGGAGAATGAAGGGAAAGATAGGGGTTAAATCTTAGGAAAGAGCTCTGAGAGACATCTGCGACAGCTGCAGGAACAGGAAAATGACCGTGGTGGGACCTGCAGAGCAACCCTGGGGTAGCAGTGCAGAGGGAGAGCCAGGGAGGAATCTGAGGACTTTGTGGAATACTGAGTGACCTTAAATTACCTGGGAAGGGAAACATAGTAAAAGGCAGCCCTTCCTGTCAGTCCAGTGAGATGGAGGATTGGCTGTTTGAGTATTAAATGGAAGGCATCTGAGGGTAGGATTACTGACAGCATTTGGGTCCAAGAGATCTCCTATTTGTTGAAGGCTGACTATGTGTCAGGCACTATGCCCCGCGCTTATTGCATCTTTCTGTCTTCCCACAAAAAAAAATTAGAAAAATGTATTAAATCAAATGATAGTTCTTATCCTTTCTTACCGTGGCTGCACCAGTAATCATCACTCCATGGCTACACATTAATAAGTATGTGGCTTTTGGTTTTCATTTTATAAGTTTTAAAAAATCCATTGTGATGTAAGCTTGATGATTCACAGACCTGTACCCCTTGGGCAAAGAATAAAAATAAAATTAAAAAAAAAAATCCATTGTGGTAGGTAGGATAATGGCTTCCAAAGATGTCCACACCCTAACCCCTGGAGGCTATGAATATGTTACCTTACATGGCAAGAGACTTTGCAGATGTGATTAAAATGGGGTTATTTTCCTGGGGTATCTAGATCAGCCCAGTCAAATCACATGAGTCCTTCAAAGTGGATGAGGAAGGCAAGAGCGTTGGACAGAGAGATTCCATGATGGAAGAAGAGGCCAGAGAGATAAGCCATGACAAAGACTTAACTGCCATTTCCGACTTTGAAGATAAAGAGGGCTATAAGCCAGATAATGCACATGATTTAGAAGCTGAGAATGAGCCCTGGCCAACAGCCAGCAAGGATATAAAACCCTCAGTCCTACAGCCCCAATAAACTGAAGTCTGTCAATAACCTAGTTAAGAATAAAACTTAAAACTTCAAAAAGGAACTCAGCCTTGCCACACTTTGATTTTGGCTTAATAAGGTCCACTTTAGATTTCTGACCTATGAAACTACAAGATAAAAATAATTTTCTGTTGCAAGGTACTAAGTCTGTGGTAATTTATTACAACAATAACTGAAAAGCAATATATTCACTGTATCTTGAATGAAAGCTAAGACCCATGCGTCTTCATCTTTGGCTCCTAGTACCTTGTATGGAATTGACATTTAGTTTGAATACATATTGGATGAAGAAAGTAAGATAAAAGGAAGGGAGGGAAAGAAAGAGTATATTAGGTTCCTGGACCCCAAATCTAACTTGTGTATGTGGAGTCTTTCCCATACCAATAAGCAGTTCTCAGGAGATGTCTGAGAATTCAACCCAGTTCAACTCAATTCTGACACTATCTTCCTGGAGATAGCATCAGATTTAGCATCAGATTTCAAACAAAGGGCTCATTCCCACAAGACCATCCTCCACTTCAGATGCCAGTCACAAGCCCAGATTGTTACCTGTGCTTCTGACCAACTGGCTATAAATTAGAGGTTCCAATGACCCAACTTAGGTTCACTTAATTTGCAAGAACTCAGGAAACCCAATTACCAGATTACTGATTTATTACAGAGGATATTAAGGAATATAAATCAACAGTCGGCCTGTAGGGTGAATCCCAAACAAAGGAGCTTCTGTCCTTGTGGAGCCTGGGGCCTGGCATGGTAGCACAAGGAAACCTTCTGGTTCCCCAAAAAGGAAGCTCTCTGAACCTCCTCCTTTTGGGTTTTTATGGAGGCTTCATTACATAGGCACGATTGATTTAACTCATTAGTCATTGGTGATTGATTCAATCTCCACCTCCTCTCTCCTCCTAGAAGTCAAGCAGTGGGACTGAAAGTTCCAACCCTCCAATCGTGGTTGGTTCCCCTGGCAACAAGCCCCCATCCTGAGGAGCTTTCCAAAAATCACTGAATTAATGTAAACACAGTTGTGGTGAAAAGGGGCTTGTTATGAATAACAAGACACCCATTTCACCTTTAAGACTCTCAAACATTTTCAGGAACTGAGGGCAAGAGATCGAATATTATAACAAAAGATGCTCTCATTGCTGTTATTGCTTGGAAATTCTGAGGGTTTGGGGAGTTATGAGGCAGGAACTGTGGATGAAGGCCACACATACACATATGAGAATATGAGAAATATATTTTGGTCATCTGAAAGACACAAATATATATTTCTTATTGTAAATCACAATATCCTAGGGAGACATAAGTCTTCATTTTTCACAAATATTTTTGGAATATTTTCAATAATTCGGAAAAGTGAAAGAGAACTTTTATAACTAGTCAGGGAATCAACAATAGGTATCAACAATTGGTGAGACAGAAAAGGAGCAGAATGGAAGGCCAGCATGTTGCAGCCCATGTTGGGAGAGCCTTATTGCATCATATTTCAGAGTGGATGACTACATATGAGCATGCCTCAGCAGTTCATGACTTCTATCCCATCTACCAAGCTACCCTTTGTCAAAAAATCCAACACACTTTCAGAATTATTTTTCTTTCATTCCAAATTCAAGCAATAGTGCTACCGCATTGTTGGTTTGCATAGTTTATCCTCTGCACTAATGTTAGTAGTACGAAATTAACTCTTGTAATCTCACAAATGAATAGTGAATCTCATCACACATGTAATTCTTTATATGCCCACTATGATCACCCTAGATCAAATCTCTATTATTTGTTTTCAACTTTTCAACTTGTGAAATAGAGCACACCTACTGAAGGATGTATAAAATATACCTATACTGTTAAATAATAACAAAATTAACTCAGATATACATACCCAGTTTAAGAAATAATATTCCCAGAACCTCAGGAAGACCCTCCTCAGTCACACACTCCTTTTCCCAGAGGCAAATAATATACCGAACTTTATTATCATTCTCCTACCATCCCTTACATATTTTCCACATTTTTATGCATTCCTAAACAAAAATATATTTGTTTTATATATTTGTGAAATTTATAAAAATTCACTAACAATTCATAAGAGAATTTATACATGTATACACATACAAATATATATTTAAGAAAATTAATGTGTGTGTATATAATAAACAAGATAATATATAAAATTTTTACAAGAGAATTTAGGTACATGCACATGGATATTTAAATATATGTATAATCAACAAGATAATATATAAAATTCTCTTGTGAATTATTTTTTCCAGCTAACAATATGTTTTGGTGGTACCTACATGTTGATGGAGCTATTCCCTCATTTTCATTGCTTTGTATGAATATGCTAAAAGGCATTGATTCGGGCGCCTGGGTGGCTCAGTGGGTTAAAGCCTCTGCCTTCAGCTTGGGTCATGATCTCAGGGTCCTGGGATCGAGGCCCACATCGGGCTCTCTGCTCTGCAGGGAGCCTGCTTCCTCCTCTCTCTGCCTGCTTCTCTGCCTACTTGTGATCTCTCTCTCTGTGTCAAATAAGTAAATAAAATCTTTAAAAAAAATAAATAAAAGGCATTGATTCTACTGTTAATGAATATTTGAGAGGTCTCCAGGATTTTATGGATACAAATAATACTGTAGCAAATATTCATATACATATTTTCTGGTGCATATGTGAAGTTTCTCTAGGGACTATATCAAGGAGCAGAATCACTGGGCCATGCCGCTTTACCAGGTAATGCCAAAGTGTTCACCATGTGTTTGCACTAAATTCATCCTTATTGCTTTTCTAGTTAGAAAGACTCTTAAATAGTGTTGCCTCCAGTTTTTCTTTAAATCCATCTATCGTGTCCACTACCATTAATTTGGTCTTCCTAAAAATGCTGCTTTCAGCATACTTCCCTTACATTCTAAATGGTAGTTTTACTCAAGAACTTATTATAGTTGGGGCACCTGGGTGGCTCAGTTGGTTAAGCAGCTGCCTTTGGCTCAGATCATGATCCCAGGGTCCTGGGATTGAGTCTAGCATTGGGCTCTTTGCTCAGCAGGGAGCCTGCTTCTCCCTCTGCCTCTGCCTGCCACTCTGCCTGCTTGTGCTCTCTCTCTCTCTCTGACAAATAAATAAATAAAATCTTAAAAAAAAAAAAGAACTTACTATAGCAAATTACTGTCTACATCAACAAATCCAAACTCTTTTGATGTTTTTTTTGAGGGTCTTCACATTTACCACTTCTCAAAGAAAAATCTGCTAAAAAGGCTGATCTTTGTAGTATTTTCTCCTTAATGCATGTTCCTTTTTGCCCTGGAACTTTTGCTCCAAAAATCGTCTTGCCTAGAATCCATCTCTTTCCTCTCTGCTTCCTAAGTTCTACCCATTTTTCAAAGCCCACTGATGTCCTCCTTTTCTATGATCTCTTTTCTGGCTATTTCCATTTCTATTCCTCGAAGTTTCCTAGTACTAAGAGTATGTTATTTGGTCATTCATTAGAACACAATTTGGGATTCATATTGTATGAATTCATAATGTATGTGAGGGGAAAAGACCAGAAACTTAAGAAAATTAAGGAGTTCAATTTCAGAACAATATGCCCATCAGTTTTTCATCATTCTTCAAGCAGAGGCTGGATGACAATTTGCCATTGATGCTTGAAGAGGCAGTCAATGGTTCCCTCATAAGTTGGACCTGATTAACACCACCGCACCCTTCCAGTTATGATTCTTTAGGTCTATAGCTTGTCATGAGAGATCTGGACAGAGAGACCTCTTCATTCTGATCCCAACCTTCCTTCCTCCTTGATCTCTCACCAGGCACTGACAGGAGCCTCTTCTCTAGTGCCTTTGGTCTTCTTCCCATCTTTTTTTTTTCTTTTTTAAGATTTTATTTATTCATTTGACACAGAGAGAGAGATTACAAGTAGGCAAAGAGGCAGGCAGAGAGAGAGGAGAGAGGAGGAAGCAGGCTCCCTGCTGAGCAGAGAGCCCGATGTGGGCCTCGATCCCAGGACCCTGGGATCATGACCTGAGCCGAAGGCAGCGGCTTTAACCCACTGAGCCACCCAGGCGCCCGGTCTTCTTCCCATCTTCAAACTCACTCTTCCTGCTTGTTTCCAAGTCTTTGCTCAAGTACCTCCCTCTGTGTACAGGACCTCAACATTCTACCCTGCTGAGGTAAATGCTCTTCATCTTTCAAGAACTGTTTAGGAAACCCTCCCGAGTCATCTTAACTTACTGTGATCCTCTTCTTTCAAAGAATTTTTGGTGCTTAACATATATTGCCTTATATAGTTAGCTATCTTTTTATGTATAAACATCAAAATCAGGAACCATGACAAACTCAGCTAAACACAGTGAGAACACTGGTGTTATTCAAATTCTAGTTCTTGATTGACAGATGATGGATACTGTTGAAATGACTGATCTGGGTTTCTGTTTTGTTTTCAGATGGTAAATACATTTTGCATTCAAAGAAGATTATATTTCCTATGCTGTATTTACTCACATCAGCAAGATTTATGCTTGAATTCTTAACTGCAATAGTGTTTCGTGGTGGTTTCTGTTGCATTTTGCTTTATTCTTTTAGAGTCTACTCGTATTAAATGCAGAATGGAAATCAGGATTTGGGACACATATAGTCCATGGATGTTGCCAGACTTTTATGTGTATCCACAGTAGGAATACTTGGCATCTGGGATATTTCATTATGATATAGATCCCCTATATCTGACCTAACCTTTAAGCTTTTTGAACATTTTCTATTGTTATTTTCTTTGTGTTAGACTTATGAAAGACCTGTTTCTAATGTAAGGTAGTTTGACCTAGGATTACTGAAAAACTCTTAGTTTTCAAATCTTAGTAATTTCTGATGCATAAATTTTCTTTTAAGCCTAGCCTTATTTAAATGCTAATGTCAGTTTTCATTCAGCCAGTTTCTTGTTCTCCTCTATATATCCTCAGAGCTGCTCTGAGGGTGGATATTCCACTCACTTCAAAGGAAATATCATGCTTGGATCCTCGCCACAGGGGTGCTTAGACTAAGACAAGAAATGATCCCTATAGCTTTTTTCTCCTGCATTTGTGAGGAAAATAAAATAAAAGCAAAGATTTCCCAGTGCATTTAACATTCTAAGTAATTGCATCAGTACTGCATTTGGAGCATTCATACACTATTGTTAATTCACTATCTTAAAGATCTTTTTTAACACTGGGACATTAAAGGTATGTCGGTATGGTAGACTATTCTAGTGTATCTATTACTTTCAAACAAACAGTATACAATGTTATTACTCTCGTGAGCATGTTAGGAATGATCTCATGCTGTGGAAGATAATTGACTACATGATAGATATAGTTTACATGCAAAGGATATTTTAAAGGGAGAGTAAAATATCTTACCTTAATGTGGCCATATTTAGTAGGTAGTTATTAAATGTCCAATACGTGTTTTTTTCAGTGGTTTTTAGATTGCTATTAATCCTTTCTTCATCTGCTATCGTGACTCTTACAATTCTCTTTTCCTGTTTTGATTGGAAGCCTTAGAACATGCATGATTTAGAGCTCATCAATTGGGACGTGGGAAACGATTACTTAAATTGCCAGTATTTTTTATTATCAAAAATAAGAGGGATTTTCCTTTAGGTTAATATTCATAATTAAAACCTTTTTTCTTTTCCAATATTGCTATGACTTAAGAAGATTGGCTAGGGACAGCCACACTTAATTTGAGTTGGAAAAATAGTAATAAACATTATTGCCAGTTGACCTTTCCTTACAATTTGTTTTTTTTTTTTAAGATTTTATTTATTTATTTATTCATCAGAGAGAGAGATCACAAGTAGGCTGAGAGGCAGGCAGAGAGAGAGGAGGAAGCAGGCTCCCCGCTGAGCAGGGAACCCAATGCGGGCCTCGATCCCAAGACGCTGAGATCATGACCTGAGCTGAAAGCAGAGGCTTCGATCCCAAGACGCTGAGATCATGACCTGAGCCGAAAGCAGAGGCTTTAACCCACTGAGCCACCCAGGCGCCCCTTTTCCTTACACTTTTTAAGCCACTTTTGTATACATTGCTTCATTGGAAACTCACAAAAATTCTTTGAAATGAAATTAATTTTGTGATTTCCCTTCTATACATGAGGGAACTCAGGATTAGATTTAAAAAAAAACCTCACCCACGGACTTAGAGAGCTGGAAAAGAATGGTGCCGTGATTCCAACTCTGATTTCATTCCTTCTAAGCCCAAGTTCTTGACCGTATACTGCTACCTGTGAATGGTAGATGGCTATTCAAAGGAAAAGATTTTGAATCTTGCTTTTTATTCTTATAACTACTTTATGTAACTGACTCTCTTTCCCATGTTTTAGGTGAATAAGTGGCATGTTTTATAATAAAAATATGAACAAAATTTATTGAAGAATAAAATCTAATGCAAATAGTTGTCTACTGGCATTTAATCTATAACAAAAATAAAGATAATCATAATAATTGTATTGGATGTTTGAGTAATCATGCCAGAGGAATATTGTTATAGACATTCTTTTTCTCTCTCTCCCGGGATAATCTGGTTAAACAGATTCTTGTAAAGTAACCATAAAGGCAGTGTTTTTTATAATGAAGTTATCATCTGATTCATCTTCATATAAAAGTGTTTTTGCCATCTCCCTTTGGATTTGCATGGAAGTTTGAGACAAGAAAAAAACCATCATTTCTATGATTCCTTGTGGATATATCTGTTTTGTACCCATATTATATACACTCCTTTATCTGCATCTGACTTTATATACTAGACTTCAAACTAGAACGGTTTCTTTTTTCTTTCTCCTTTCAGGGGTCAGACCCTATTTAAAAAGGTAAATTAGTTAATTTATGGACAAATTATCAGTCTTTGTGTATTTCTAGAGTGGTAAAGAAATTTCAACCAGTGTCCACAGAGATAATTCATTCATCCATTGATTCTTTATCCAACAAATACTTATTGACTACCTATTACGTGCTAGTTTCTGTTCTAGCAGCCTGGAAACACTAGTTGAACTAAAGAAGCAAAAGATCTGTTCTAACAGAGCAGTGGCTGTCAAAAATGTGGTCCCTAGAATCTTGGAGGTCTTTTATCCATTCACATGGTCCATGAAGAAAACTGAAATCTATGAAGAAAAACTAAAAATAATACTAAGACATTATTTGCCCTTTCCACTGTGTTGCCATTTGTAGTGATGGCACAAAAGAAATTATAGGTAAAATTGCTGGTGCCTTAATATGAATGAAGGCACTAAATTATATTAATAATTATTGTCTTTTTTATAGCCATACAATCACATTACAAAAATTTAAATCCCATCTTTACTTAAGAATGTCACAGATGTAGCAGTAAAAATAACTTTATTACATTTGATTTTTGAATACTCATTTTTTTCATGTTCTGTGTGACCAAAAGCAAAGTACTCATGAAACACTTCTGCATACTCAAATACTATTGTCATGAGGAAAGGCACTTGTGAAATTGTTTGAGTTGTGAGCTGAAATTGCTGTGTTTTCCATGCAACACCATTTTTATTTGAAAAAAAATTACCATCAGAGAAAACAATTTTTTAGACAGGTATTTAGTAAATATTTTCTAGAAAATGAGCAATGCGTGCCTGTGATTTCAAGGAAAATAAGTAGCAGTATTTGTTGTCAGTAGTACATAACAAATTTTGAAGGAAAATTAGAATTTTGGAAAGTTGTATTTGCCAGCACTTAAAGACTTTTCTTAAAGGTCAGTGATAATATTAACAAATGCAATTTTTTCTGTTGCACAATGAAATGTATCAACATTAGGAAGATTTGGATAACTCAGTGAACCAACAGTTTTCAAATGACTGTCCATGATGTCATTGAGTCATTCTTCAGTAAAAGATTAATTTAAAATGCAAGGTAGGCCAGTTGATTTTAATATGAAGAGTTGTTGTATGGAACATTTTATACCTGTCGATTAGAGCTTTTTGGCTGATTATGCTTCTTCGTGTATTTGTTTTGTCTACTTATTCTATTCATTGTTGAAAGGGTATTGAAGTCTGCAACTATTGCTGCAGATTTGTCTGTTTCTCCTGCAACATTTCTTTTTTTTAATCTGACTACTCCACATCCTGCCCAAATCTGTGAGCTGACAAATTATCTTATTGTTGTGCTACTTTCAGTTGCATTCCTACCACTTACAATAAATTTGATTTAAGTCCTAGATTGTAGAGAAAATCCAACCAGTCATTCCTTGAGAACTTTTTTGTCAAACTAGGGTCTACAGACGTATTTTAAGGACGTCCAGAAAACTATGTACAAATTTTAAAATGTTCGTTTTCATTCCAATTCTAACTTAAAATATTTATGTAAAAATAGTCTGGTTTATCTGGATGACCCTCGTATTAATTGAGGACTGATATGCAATTTCATTGCTTTTGTTGTCACAAGTTATTTTTGTGAGTTAAAGAAAAAGAACTAGTGGTGATTGTAATCTGAAAACATGCTCTGGAACCCAACTGCCTGGGTTTGAATCCTGGCAATATCACTTATAACATATTTTAACCTTTAGTTGCTAGTGTCCTTGTCTGTAAAATAGAGAATCTCATAAGGTTGGTGTGAATATTGAGGGAGTTGGTATGTGTTGAGATCTTAGAATATTGTCGGTCTTATAGTAAATGCTCAGTAATGCTCTATTCTTTATTACATAAATGATGTTTTAGAGCCAAATGAAGAGCATGTAACATCAGACATGCTACAGGTTTTACTGTTGTTTGAATAGAGAAAAATGATAAAAGAAATGACTTACTTTACATATGTACAGTAGGAGATGTGAATAAGAATGTTCAAAGCAGTATTGTTCTTGATAGTGAAGATACGGGAAATAACCCAATATCCACTAATATAAAAGTAGGTGCATAAACTGCTACAAAATTTGCACAGTATAGTTGTTAAAAATGAATAAAGTACAGCACCATGCAACAGTATATATGGATGGATATTAGCAATATAATATTAAAGGAAAAAATAAGTTTCCAAACATGATATATATATCATATTTAGCCTTCTATGAAATTAAAAACAACCAAAAATAAAATATGTACTTTTTAGAAATATGTGAACCATTTTAGGCATAATGAAACTACGTGTATGAAATAAAATCATCTTTTAAAAGGCAAAAATGATAGTAAGTACAGAATTTTGGATGAAGGTTGCCACAGGTAGGAGGAGCCTAGGAAATAGAATAGGAGGTTGTATTGTCAGAGTAAACTATCAGAATCCTAAATTTTATTTTGAGTGAGGGGTTTACTGTTGTGTGTAACATTATAAAAAATAAATGGCTAACTAAATAAAAGAGGACTATGAATGGATCATTGATGAGAATGTGCACTGAACTAAAGATGATGATTTACCCAATTTTGTGCACCTGAGTTCCAATGAGAAAGAGAGAGAGGAATGTATTACATGTAGTACATGATAGTACACACTTTCGAACAAACCTTGCTGCTAGAGCAGTGAGTAATATATTCATGTTGGAAGGGGTGATTCTGTCTCAGCAAAAATCACCTGTCACGGTAAGTCAGTGCTAAGAATTTGCATTTTTTAATTTATATTTACTTCATAATTTTAAATTTCAATTTAATAGTTGTCCAAGTGCGTATGCAATGAAGTTTCCACCTATTTTTTGTTTTATATTTACATTATATTGGAGATAATTCAAGTAATCATTGAAGAGTTGCTGAAATTATTTTTACGTCAGAAAGATTTGGTTCTTTATTCACCTTTAGGAGTTGAATGATTCTTTTTTCAGGGTCTTTTTTTTTTTAAATTTTATTTTTATTATTTGTTTTTTCAGGGTCTTTTATTCCAGAAATTATTACAGTGAAATCCAAGGATGTCTGAGGGTTGCTGAGGTGTTTTCACAGTTATGCCACACAAAGTATGAAAGAACCCACAATCAGTGAGGTTAAATTGCAAGACAATATTCTCCTTCATCACTTTCACTCATAAGCAGAGAATGTTTTCCAGAATGTGTATGACATGTGATACCACAAGTGATTAACTGTAGAAGCAGGTAATTTTGACTATTAAATCAGACATTAAACAGTTTTGCCAAAATGCAAATAATGTCATTCTTCTCATTGAATTTCTTTCACTGTGGAAAATGCAGGGTATCCTTTTCATAAATATATTACTAATGTTACCATGTAATGGGTTTACAGTGGTTATTTTTTTTAAATATTATTTATTTATTTATTTATTTATTTATTTATTTATTTGGCAGAGAGAGAGAGAGAGAGAGAGATCACAAGTAAGCAGAGAGGCAGGCAGAGGGAGAGGAGAAAGTAGGCTCCCCGCTGAGCAGAGAGCCCAGTGCAGGGCTCTATCCCAGGACTCTGGGATTATGACCTGAGCCGAAGGCATAGGTTTAACCCACTGAGCCACCCAGGTGCCCCTACAATGGTTATTTTTTAAATGAATTAATAAATATTTTTTAAAATTTCTCAGTTTTGGGCGCCTGGGTGGCTCAGTGGTTTAAAGCCTCTGCTTTCGGCTCAGGTCATGATCTCAGGGTCCTGGGATCGAGGCCCGCATCGGGCTCCCTGCTCGGCGGGGAGCCTGCTTCCCCCTCTCTCTCTCTGTCTGCCTCTCTGCCTCCTTGTGATCTCTCTCCCTCTGTGAAATAAATAAATAAAATCTTTAAAAAAATAAAAATAAATAAATAAAATTTCTGTTTTACTTTCTAATACAAAAAATATCTGTAGCTCTTATTCACATAAACAAAAAGGTCTTTGGGATCCTCAACAGTTTTTAAGAGTGTGGAAGGATACAGAGCCCAAAACCTTCGAGAACTGCTGCTTTAACCCATATCCTCTTGTTTTTATATTCTCAGTAGGACTACACTGAAATTCATACAACATGAAATACTGTCATCTCTCACACTATATTGGGCAGCTGGGAATTTATACATAACTGGGAAGAAACAGAGGAAGCACAGAAGGTTGTCAAGGTGACAGGCTCATGAGAGGCAGAAGGCAGACTGTTCTTTGTGAGAAAGTAGGTGAGCAGGTGTACACTATTGGATAGGTAGATGATTAAAAACCTGTGGAGTTTCTGGAAGAATAAGCCAAAAATTTTTACATGAATGACGTATAAGAATGCCACAGACAGCAGGAGAGGGGGAAACAAGAGTATGTGGTCATGGGTGTCTGCTTTCTGATTGTCAAGTCACCGTGTTTTACATGGCCTCTTATGGCCTGCTGAGTGATGTCTAGACGGTGGAGGAGCTCTGGTCAGTTCGCCGGAGGCCCAGGTCGTTGAAAGTAGGACGGCATTTTTGTATAAAATATGTGCAAATATACACACAAACATACACACATTGAAGGATGCTTGAAAAGCTCTCACATGCATACAAATCACTTCCCATAAGCTCCTGGAAAAAAGTTGCATTTACTAGATAATCTCTATTTCAATATTTGATGAAAAATGCAATATCTGGTTCTTTTTTTGGCCTCATGTCACTGCAGGAAGTTAAACCATATTTTAGGCATTAATAAATGTTTCTCAGCCTTTGCTTAAATCCCATGGGGATATAAATCTGAATAATAAACTCAACAAAAACACATTTAAAAAAAATATTTTATTTATTTATTTGAGAGAGAGACAGAGAGAGCGTGAGCGGGGGGTGGGGGCGGAGGGAGAGGGAGAAGTGGACATCCCTCCCACCAGCAGGGAGCCAGGTGTAGGACTCTGGGATCATGACCTAAACCAAAGACTGAAGCTTAACTAACTGAGCCACCCAGGCACCCCTCAACAAAAACACATTTTTAAAGGAAATTGTACTATGTGAAGAAGTCTGAATAATGAAATCTGTGAAATATATTTTTATATATACATATAAATATTATATGTATATTTACATATGAATATATAGTCTAATATTAGCTTAAAACTTTTTATTTCATGAAACTAGTTAGCAACATCATCATTCCATGCTCTGCCCTGCTTTTTTGGTCCTTCAACTTTGTTGTTTCCTCAGATGAAAGTAGACATTGTTCATTTTATGAAAACTTGGAATATTTTGCACCCATGTGCTGTTCTTCATATGACTGACAAATTACTTCTAACTTAGAAATTTTTAAAAGAAGTTCTGCTCCCTTAGGTATTTCATCAGTAAACTCTGATGACCTTTATCATGTTTTATGTAACTGTTGCATACAGATATTTGTTATAAGCATATAAACCGCATCCATATAATGGAATACATGCCAGGATATCTGAGGCCATGACATGTGCAAAGCTTGCTACTTTTTCTCTATCCTTAACTCAAGCTGTCATTCTGTTTAATTTGGTATCTTAGAAAAAAATGTGCTAATCTCTCTCTTTTTTTTTCTCTTGCTTTTCTGAGGTACACAATTACAGAAATTATCTTATTTCAACAGAAAACACTGCTGGCAACGAGAAAGCATGGAAATCTTCAAAGATCTCTTTTAAGGATGAAAATTATCCCATAAATTCCTGCAGGCTTAAGAATACTTCATGATCTTTTTTTTTTTCTGGAAATACCTTCCCCTTGTCCTACGTTCTCCTCTGGATGCACCCCCGCTCCCCCAGTCATGATAGCTTATCCCACATTTCAATGCTTCTAGCAGAAACAAAATCCTGCTGAGATCCAGACTCTCTATCCATCAGGGCACAGTTCTCTTAAATTAATGCGCTGAGCTACCAATATTAAGAAGAGGAACAAATTGATTTTTAAAAGTCAATAAAATACAAACCATATGAATTCAAAAACAGTGTTTAGGATTTCTATATTGTATTGCATTTTTGTATCTGCACAAGTAAGGCAAAGCAGAAAATGTTGAGTAGCGTTGGAACGAGCTAAAGAAGAGGATATAATACTTCTCACCTCTTATATCTACCATAAATCAGAACAAACTTTTTTTCTGGGCAGCAGCTAATATGGTAGTATTCACAATTTCAGTTTTGCATTAAAATGCACTCAGAGGAAAACAAAAACAATTACATGGAAATAATTGGGAAATGAGAAGTTATTTTAAAAATATTTGATACTAGATTATAATAGCCCATCCAATAAAATGCTTTACTGCTTCTTGTTTATATATATTTATATTCTACTCTCATAAGCTTAATTTAGGTGGATGGACTTGATAGCTATTGTCTTGACATTATATACTTCCCTAGTTAGTTGAGAAAGAAAAATGCCTTCACTTAGAGAAAAAATCCAGTTGGTCCTGGAATCTCTATGTTCAAAGATGAGGAGAGTTTCATCAGCAACTTGTTCCTGCCTGGGTGCAACTTCTTTTACATATTATCCATCAAAAATCTGGATCATCTTTTATTTTTATTAAGAAAAATAATTTATTTTGTATTAGTCAACAGAGTCAGGCATTCATCAAGAATGCCACATTAGAGATGATTCATTTCAAAGATATGGGTTAAGTAAAATGGTGACATGTTATGATAACAGTCTGCTTAATCAGGCTTGGTAACATAACTTAGTTCTGCAAGAATATGCATGTAAAGAAAATGTAAGTGGCTTCATGGCTTTTATTTATTATTTTCCCATGAAACATTTTTAAAATTAAGAGCCAATAACTCTCATGTGGATATTCCAAATGAACTCAACCTATACCTTTTCCTGTAAA
The DNA here is from genome assembly GCA_002007465.1 of Ailurus styani. Classification (NCBI taxonomy): domain Eukaryota; kingdom Metazoa; phylum Chordata; class Mammalia; order Carnivora; family Ailuridae; genus Ailurus; species Ailurus styani. The sequence continues at coordinate 918,883 of LNAC01000021.1, read as the reverse complement.
TTGTGTGAGTCGAGGTCTCTGATTTGCAACAGGCTTTTTGATACACTTAAAAGTCCAATTCTTTCTTTCTCACGTAATACAGTTGAGAGAGAAAGCTTATCTTGCTTTAAATGGAAGAACCAATTCAATACTAAATTCAACCAGCATTTATGGAGTGTTTATAAGTGAAAGGGATTGTTGTGGGGGTCGGGTCAGAGGCAAGAGCAAGACCCCTGGAGTTAAATGCTTACCCATAAAGCCTGGCTCAGTCCTTGTATCTGAGGGAATTTGGGCAAGTTATCGAACCTCTTTTCCCTTATTCCTCATTTGTAGAATGGAGCTAAGAAGAGAGCCTATTTATTAAGTTTGTGGTAAAGACTGAATGAAATAACACTTTGAAAGTGCACAGCAGCCCATCTGATACATAGGTGACCAGAATGCCATAGAATAACTGTGTCCTCCAAAAATTCATATGTTGAAACACAATATTCATTGTGATGGTAGTTAGAGGTGGGAACCTTTGGAAAGTGATTAGATCAAGAGGGCACTAATGGGATTATAAAATAAACCTTATAAAAACCCTTATAAAAAGAAAGCTCAGAGAGCTCCCTTGCTCCTTCCCGCAGGTGAGGATGTAGTGAGAAAACAGCTATCCATAAATTGTGAAGCAAATCCTTACAGATACAGAATCTGATGGCCTCTCGATTTTGAACTTTTCATCCTTCACGCCTGTAGATATAACTTTCTGTTATATATAAGCTATATATATAAGCTATAAGCTACCCAGTCTATAGTATTTTTGTTAAAGCAGCCTAAAGGGACTAAGACAAGTAAGTATAAATTATAAGTTATGTGAAATTCTTGATATTGTTATGAAAAAGGTAGCTTCCTTACTATCCAAGAGTTCAATCCAGTGGAAGGGGCAGCCAAACACACAACTTACAAATACCCTATGAGCTAAGATTCATCTATTAGAGGAAAAACAAATAAGTGCAATTAAAGAACAAGGAGATCCTGGGAAGCTCATGTGGAGGAAATGAAAGTTGAAATTGCATTAAGGAATGGGTAGAAAATTCACAGAAGGGAAAGCAGAAGAAATATACTCCAGGAGCAAAGAGAGACCATAAATCAGGTTAGGGAAGGTATTTATAGAACTTGAGCAAAAAATGCAGCTAGAACACATAGTAATTGTCATGGTAGAGTGGACATTCCTAGCGTCCATCCTAAGAAGAAAAGAAAAGAATACTCTGAAGGTGGCCCCCAGGAAAAGAAATACCACTCTTTGCATCCCAGTGTCTTGGCTTCTTCCTGAGGAGGACATCTATCTAGACACATGCTCCAGCATGCTGTTGGTTTCTGTGTAGGTACTTGAGAAGCCAAGAAGATGGTACCCTTAGTGGGCCATAAACTGAAGATGAGTCCGTTGTATTGCAAATCAGATCCTTCAGTTACACATACTTCTTCGGAATTTTTTCTCTTTCATTACTCTCTAGTCTTCAGTAAAGTCAGGTTTAAGTATTTCAGCTTTGGGGTGCCTGGGTGGCTTAGCTGGTTAAGCAATTGACTCTTGATTTCGACTCAAGTCATGATGTCAAGGGGGTGAGATCCAGCCCCTTTCGAGCTCTGCTCTGGGCTCTGCACTGGCTATGGAGCCTGCTGAAGATTCTCTCTCTCCCTGTCCCTTTGCCCCTCCCCCGCTCACTCTCTCTCAAAATAAATAAATAAATAAAATTGAACCTTGTTTCTGGTGTGCTATGGGGTGTATAGGAGGGATCTACTTGCTTATACAGGGTAAATATTACAGGTGAAGCAGTGTTTTTTCCTATGTAATGGAAGATCTAGTCTTGGAAGGAAACGACATTCCTGCCTTCAGATCATGGAGGAATCAGAAAAAAATTAGTTTCCAAGAAAATTTCAAATGATGGATATATACCAGAATAGGAATTTCCTTTAGAGGGCTTTGGTCGTCCTTTTGATTTAGGTAGATGGCAAAATTATTTACTGAGAGTAAGAATGACAGGTGTGGGTTAGGAGCCTTGAGATGCATTTTCAAACAGTTGCTGTGGCAAGTGCAATAGGGAATCAATTAGAGTTAAATAAAAGAATTGCTGAGTAGCACTTGGGGCCCAGCTGAGGAATCTAGTCCAATGCAATTAAAAAGAAAGAGAGATAGAAAGAAAGAGAGAGAGAGAACTATAATCTTTACATTACTAATAAAGAAGGTGACGATAGAAGATAGGCTTTCCTAGAGGAGCTCAGTTTAAAGCCTAAAAGGAGAAAAATTTTATCAACAGTAATCAAGGATGATGTTGTGCAGGTATAATAACAGTATGGTTTCCACTTGAGATCAAGCAGAGCACTTTACATGTTGGCAGTACATCTAAGTGAATTTTTAAAATAGGATAATCTAAAGTAAACTGGCAAAGTCCACTGAACAAACAATTAAGTAGCTTAATGGTCTGTGCCTTTGTTTAATTGGCTAATTTTTGAAGATCCTCTACTGTAGGTTATAGGCAATTTTAAGAGGATAATAGATATAATGAAACGAGTAGGAGGAATATGAAAAAAATTAAATACAGTCAACCAGTTGAGATATAAGGGCGATAATGAAAATCTGTCCTGGAATTTAAAGGTGGGATAAAAGTTTTATATGTTATTGTTCTTATTAATTGTGCTTTACTTTTCCTAACATTTCAGAAGCAGTGCTATGGACTGTGAGCATAACTGTGAATCCAAAGATATGGAAATAATCAGAGAACAAGTCTCCTTTACAGTTCCTACGTGATTTCTCTTATTAACCAGGTAGCAGGAGCTGTTCACCATGTATAGGTTGTAGGGCTGACCTTGTGAACTGATTTTGGAAGCAAGCCCAGCTTCATCTTTTGGAGATTCACAGATACTTTGTGGCATGTTAAAGGACTTGGAACTCTGCCATTATTTATTCATTCACTGTAGGCACTAAAGACACTAAAATTTTTGAGAGAAGCCTGCTAAAAACGAAACCATCTTGGTAAAGAACAACCTGGGTGCTTATTTTCCAACTGATCTGGAGCAAATCCCTTTATAGAGAGAGGGAGTGAGAGGGAGAATTCAAGAGAATGGGGATGGGTGGAGCAGTGGAAGAGAATTAAAGGCACATTTCTACTTCACATTTTTTCCCAGGACTGGGGAATATTAAGGTTGTTTTATAATTCTTTTGCTGACATAGGAATGGCAACAAGAGTACCCTTCAGTACATATTGTGAAATGATCCATGGGATTTCTTTTACCATCTTAAAAGTCATTCTTTAATAAAAAATTGCTCTTAATGAAAAAGAAGAACCAGTTTTCCACTGAAGTTTTCTACTTTATATATATTTAAAAAACCCACAAATGAAAATTAGGACTGTTAAAAAATTGTGATTTAACACAATTACACAGTACAAGCCATGCAGGGCCTTATACTTTTATAGGGTCACNCAAATAAATAAAATCTTTAAAAAAAAAAATTGCTCTTAATGAAGAAGAAGAACCAGTTTTCCACTGAAGTTTTCTACTTTATATATATTTTAAAAACCCACAAATGAAAATTAGGACTGTTAAAAAATTGTGATTTAACACAATTACACAGTACAAGCCATGCAGGGCCTTATACTTTTATAGGGTCACTTGGCTAAAAGCTTATTTTTTCTTTTAAAGAATGGCATCATCTATTTTAATGCTGTCAAATGTGCATCATTTCCCCTTCCTAATATTTTGTTACAAAATGTTAAAAAATATATAGGATGTGGAAAGGAAAAGTATGCAGCAAACACCCATATACCTACTTCATTGATTCTATAATTACCATGTTGCCATTTTTGCTTTGTTATATACCTACTTATCCACCCACCCTTCTATTCATCTGTTGTTTCATCTTTTTTTTTTAGCTCTGCATTTTTTAAAAACAAGAATGAAATTACCAATATGTGTATATATTTGGAGACCAACCAGGAGTGTAAAAAATATTTTGTACTTTTCAGAGCATGTTTCTTAGGAGGATTGTGTTAGTTTCCAATTACTGCTGTAAAAAAAATCACACAAACTTATAGGCTTAAAACAACATGAGTTTACTTATCTTATGGTTGTGGAGGTCAGAAATCTGAAATCTTACAGCCTAAAATCAAGGTGTTCACAGAACTACATTCCTTCCAAAGGCTTTAGAGAAAAATTCTGTTTCCTTATCTTTTCAAGCCTCTGAAGGATCCTTTCATCCCTTGGCTCATGGCCCCTTCTTCCTTCTTCAAAGTACACCACTCCAACCTTTCTTCTGTCCTTAAATCTTTCCGTAATCCTCCTGCCTTCCTGTTATAAGGACCCTTACAATTATATCAGGCCCACCCAGATAATCCAAGATAACTTCCCTGTCTCAAGGGCCTTAATGTAATCACATCTGAAAAATCCCTTTTGTCATGTTAGGCAACATAGTTAAAGATTCTGGGGTCCTGAATGTGGCCATCTTTGGAAGACTTTGTTCAGCTTACCACAGGATAATGTTATGGTCTTTACAGTGCTTTGCCATTAGCATTCCTTGGTGCCTGGAGAACATATGTTGATTTAATGCTTTATATATTTGGCCAGTCCATGAAATAAGTAATGCTCTCTTATGAATGGCTCTTACCATATGAGACAACAAAAGAATCAGTAGTTTATCATTTTTCTGGATCACAGAGTTGCCACGTTATTTTACGTACCACCAAAAAAGAAAAAAAGAAAATACTGCCAATTAAATTGACTTACTACTTAATGTAAGGTGCATTTTTTAAAAAGATTTTATTTATTTATTTCACAGAGGGAGAGATCACAAGGAGGCAGAGAGGCAGGCAGAGAGAGGGGGAAGCAGGCTCCCTGCTGAGCAGAGAGCCCGATGCAGGCCTCGATCCCAGGACCCTGAGATCATGACCTGAGCCGAAAGCAGAGGCTTTAACACACTGAGCCACCCAGGCGCCCAATGTAAGGTGCATTTTTAAAGAAGATTTATTTATTTATTCATGAGAGAGAGAGAGAGAGAGAGAGAGAGAGAGCGCGAGCGAGCGCGCGCGCGCATGGGGGGAGGGGCAGAGGGAGAGGAGAGAGAGAATGCACAAGTAGACAAATCAGAACCCTGAGATCATGACTTGGGCAGAAACCAAGAGCTGGCCTCGACTGAGCCACCCAGATACCCTGTAAAGATGCATTTTAATTTGAAAAATGTTTAAACATGATAAAATATGTCTCAAAATAGGTGAAATATTTAAAATTGTGGTTTCAGTGGACCACATGGCACAGAGACGGCCCAAGAAATTTCTTCCTTTTCCATTAACTGTATGACTATTATAAGGTTCCTATTTCAGGTAAATTTGGTTCTTTTAAAATACAGCATTGAGAGAAACACCTCAACTGACTTAGTGCTTGCAGTGACGAAGATGTATGCACATTTCTGCTCTAAGTTATAGTTAGCAATTTCCTTTATTCCAGCATCTGGATACTAAAAGTAAAAATATTAGTCCTGTTAAGGCCACATCTTTTGAAGATGGACTTATTATCTTGTGCCTCCCAGTGATAAAATGACAGAGCAATCACCTACAGCATGCACTAGATACCTAAAGGGCACCAAAGTAATTAAGTGTACATTATTTCACTGGAGCTTCTAGATCTCTGGGTTGACAGTTCCTTCATAGCCAGGATGGATAGGAATGGAATGGAAACCCAATTTTCTTTAAATTAAAAAAAAAAAAGCAAATAGGCTGCATCTTGACGGTCCTTATCTGCATTTCACCTTTATTGTCTCAGGAGCAATTCCTCCAGCATACAGCACAAGCCCTTGTGTTTTCATTATTTTCTGCCAACAATCTCTCTTTCCTGGAAAAAACATCTCAAGTTAATAAAGAGATAAAACCTATTTTCTTTGAGCTGTGTTTTTTCAGATTTTTCAATATTCAGTTAAGGAAGCGCAAAAGTTGCAGAACACCTTAGAGGAACACAGACTACTTCGATTTTTTTTTCATATGATATTTCTCAGCTTAGATTGTGGAAAGAAACCTTATATTGCTCAGTTGAGCTATGAAACAATGATAATGCTTCTGAATTTTAGGAAGTGCTGGAACAAAATATTCTCATCTCTCAGAGCTCTGCGTTGTGGGGGGCTCCCATACATTCAAGAATATGGTTCTGAAAATTTTTCTTGGTGAAAGTACAGTTTAAGCCTTAGATTTTCTTATCTATTGCAGTGAGTCGTGTGATTTGAAATATTGGGTCTCAGAGTAAGGACCACATGAAAATGCAGCTTTGTTTCCTAGCCCAGTCAACAGGAAGGGGGAATCATAATGTATTAAGGTAGTGAGAGGTACAGATTCCATGTAATTTCAACTCCTTAATTTTACTGATTAAGGAACCATATCAAAATGGGGGCTGTAGGTCAATTTTCCCATTGGGTCAGGGGTAAATTCACAGTTACTTCTTTGTTTACACAATTCAATTTCTTTTAGGTTTTGGATATACAGAGCTAAGCTAATTTATAGCTCTAAATTAGGACTGCCTAGAATTCAAGCCACCAAACACACTGCAACAGGTTTTGTTTATTTATTTTACACTTTCTAGAGGAAAATGTCTGCTGCAGAAATTTCACTAGCTGAGAGCTGAATGCAGCAAACTTGAAAGCACTTATTCTTTGGGATTGATATACAAATAACTTCAATGAAAAATTATCCTTTTCTCTCCCTCAGAATTTATTTGGACACGAGACTGAAAAAAAAATTATTTGGCCTGTGGAATTTTATGGTTTCAAATGTAAATATCTTTCTCATTGAAAAGAAAAAAATATATTTCCAAAGAGCTGGACTGCTGTGTTTGAAAACTTCAGGACCTGACAAAGGGGAGCTAGGCAGCCAGGGGTCTTCCCGGGTTCCCGGTCATGTACTGGGAAGCCGTTCCACTTACTGTTTTGAGGCTAGAGATTCCCAGGAAATGTCTCTCAGCAGTTAATAGTGTGATATAAACGAATTTGAGATTTCTAGTTTAAATATTTTTTATTTGAACTCTAGAACAGCATTTGCTAAACTCGTTGCTTCTCTGTGATAAAACGTGACCACAGAAGTCACCTGGGAGTCACATTCACAAGGCGCCCTGGAGCCAACTGCGCCGGAAAGTAAAGTAGTCCATCCGCATGTTCGCTTTCCGCGATTCGGTTACCCGCCTTCCTCGGTCAACCGCAGTCGGAAATCCAATGATCCTTCTGACGAATCATCAGAGGGTCAAGAGTAGCCTGACTCTACCTCGCAATGCCTACGTCATTCGCGTCGCCTCATTTCACCCTCTAGGGATTTTACTGTCTCGCGTCGTCATCAAAAAGGTGAGTCTAATACAGTAAGATATTTTGAAAGAGGGAGACCACATGCACGTAACTTTTATTATAGTATATTGTTGTAATAGTTCGAATCGTGTATTGATTACGCGTGTATTGATTACACAAACTTTAATCCCATCTATAATTTTATCTGATACCATAATTCAATTTGGATATATTTTAATAGCTCGATTTTATTATTAGTCATTGTCGTTAATCTCTTACTGTGCCTGACGTAAATTAAACTTTGTCATAGGTATGTATGTACAAGGTTAAAATATAATATATATAGGGTTTGGTACTATTGTTGGTTTCTGGCCTCCTACCGGGGTCTTGGAAAGGATCCCCTCTGTGTAAGGGCAGGACTGTTGTAGTACACTTCCAAATTCCTAGCAAGCAGTTATAACTCCTATTTCTCTCTTATTCGAGAATGCACATTGCATAGTAAGTGTATGAGAGTATTGGGGAAAACATTGGCTCTACTATAATTTATTTTAAAAAATCATTCCAAACCTTGATATTTTATTATATAGAGCCCTTCACATCTGATAGAGACAAAATGCTTCAGAGCATTATGGCTGGGAACAGCTTTTCAGCAGCATTCGCTGATTTAATCATGAAAAAAAGGTTAGGAGTGCAAACAATAAATTTTATTTCATTTTTCTTTCAATGCTCTTAGTTTTTTTTAATAGCTAACATGGTTAAATTATTCAAAAATCAAAATGATATAAAAAGATATACACTGAGAAGTCTCATTCTCTTATCTTTTCCCTTTCTTGCCCCTTTTGGTAGGGCTTAGGTTTTAGTTTCTGACTTGTATTTGTTCATGTAAATGTAAATATATATTCTTATTTCCCTCCTTTTCTTTCACAAATGAAGGCTACTGTATTCATTGTCCTGCACCGTGTTTCTTTTAAATATAAAATCTATCCTCGGGTACTCTATATCACATACTGTGGTAATATATAACTGCATAGAATATATAAATGTGTATATATATATGTACATACATGTATATTTCTTTTTTACAACTACATAGTCCATAACATGAGCTATTTAGTCATGATGATGGAAGACTGATATGATGGATACCTGATATATTCTAATCTTTTATATTATAAAGACTTTTGCAAGAAATAACCTTCTATATACGTTACTTTGTGAATAATATAAATATATTCTAATTAAAAAACAAATGTTTCAAATGACATGGAATTTTTGAGTTCAAGAAGTTGAGAATCAGGGCGCCTGGGTGGCTCAGTGGGTTAAAGCCTCTGCCTTCGGCTCAGGTCATGATCTCAGGGTCCTGGGATCGAGGCCCGCATCGGGCTCCCTGCTTGGCAAGGAGCCTGCTTCCCCCTCTCTCTCTGCCTGCCTGTCTGCCTATTTGTAATCTCTCTCTCTGTGTCAAATAAATAAATAAAATCTTAAAAAAAAAAAAAAGTTGAGAATCTGAAAAGCAAAAGAAACAAAATATTAAAAAAAAAAAGGGAATCCTGAAAGACCAAGCTCTTCTTAAGTTCAGGATGAGATAAACTCCTAGAAGTGTGATTACTGGTTCAAAGGGTAAATAAATTTATAATATGTATTTATTGCAAATTTTCCTTCTTTAAGGTTGTGACAGTAATATAAATGTGCAAAGTCGCCAAACTTTGGCGTTTTTTGACAATCTGATGAGGGAAAATAAATATCTCTATATCTTCATTTACATATCTCTTATTATGAGTGAGATTAATTATCTTCTT
>LNAC01000021.1:813544-909527 GCA_002007465.1 Ailurus styani | reverse complement strand
GAGCCCGATGCGGGCCTCGATCCCAGGACCCTGAGATCATGACCTGAGCCGAAAGCAGAGGCTTTAACCCACTGAGCCACCCAGGCGCCCTGAGCTGGCTACTTTTATCATATGCCTATTTTTATTGATTGTTGGTTATACTTTTATGGGGTTCAGGGAGCTTATATATAGTGGGTGATTAGCTGTTTATAATATGAAGTATAAATATTCTTTTCCAGTATGTTTGTTTAATAACTTAGCTTATGGCTTAACTCACCCACATTTATTTCAGAGGCTCTTCTTTGCTAACTTTTCCTAATTGCTCTATCTTTGTTCTGGACCCCGTGATCTCCAACCTACATTAGTCACCTCCTTTCTCTCTCTCTCTCTCTCTCTCTCTCTCTTTGTAAAGATTTTATTTATTGGGCGCCTGGGTGGCTCAGTGGGTTAAAGCCTCTGCTTTCAGCTCAGGTCATGATCTCAGGGTCCTGGGATCGAGGCCCGCATCGGGCTCCCTGCTCAGCAGGGAGCCTGCTTCCTCCTCTCCTTGTCTCTCTGCCTGCCTCTCTGCCTACTTGTAATCTCTCTCTCTGTGTGTCAAATAAATAAATAAAATCTAAAAAAAAAAGATTTTATTTGTTTACTTGAGAGAGAGAGACAGAGAGAAAGCATGAGCAGGGGGAGGAGCGGGGTTGAAGCAGGCTTCCTGCTGAGCTGGGAGCCCAACGTGGGCCTCGGGGCTCAATCCCTCAACCCTGAGATCATGACCTGAGCTGAAGGCAGACACTTAACTGACTGAGCGACACTGGCTCCCCAGTTACCTCCTTTCTCCATCTCAAATCTCACTCGTTACTGGGACTTACTCAGTTAACCTCGGTTCAGAAATATATTTACATATCTCCTATCTTAAAAACATAAAATAGCTTTCCTTTATCTTATATTGCCTTCACTTCTATATTCTTTCCTTTACAGCCAAGTTCCTTGACAGAAGTTTTCACTCCATGTATCTATTGTCACTTTTTAAAAAAGATTTTATTTAAATTCCAATTAGTTAACATACAGTGTGTTAGTTTCAGGTGACACAATTAGTAATTCAACATTTTTTTAAAAAAGATTTTGTTTATTTATTTGACAGAGATAGAGTGAGAGGGAACACAAGCAGGGGGAGTGGGAGAGGGAGAAGCAGGCTCCCCACCAAGCAGAAAGCACAATGTGGGGCTCAATCCCAGGACTCTGGGATCATGACCTGAGCTGAAGGCAGATGCTTAATGACTGAACCACTCAGGTGCCCCTAATTCAACACTTTTATGCAACACTCAGTGCTCATCATGACAAGGGCCCTCCATAATCCCTGTCACCTATTTAACCCATCCCTTTGCCCACCTCCCCTCTGATAACCATCAGTTTGTTCTCTATAGTTAAGAGTCTATTTCTTAGTTTGCTTCTCTCTCTCTCTCTTTTTTTCCCCTCATATGCTAACTTGTTTTGTTTCTGAAATTCCACGTATGAGTGAAATCATATGGTATTTGTCTTTTTCTGACTTTTTATACTTAGCATAATACTTTCTAGTTTCATGTACATCATTGCAAATGGCAAGAGTTCATTCTTTTTTATGGCTTAGTAATATTCTATTATTTGTATATACCACCTCTTCTGTATCCATTTATCATTCGATGGACACTTGGGCTGTTTCCATAGTTTGGCTGCTATAAACATCGGGATGCACGTATCCATTGTTTCTTTCCTATCTCTGAGCTTCGGCTCTTGCCTCACCACATGCCCAATTCTATGACTTTAGAAATACTTCCCTATCCCAAGTTCTCAAATGATTGTGGATTTTCCCTTCTCATTCTACTCATTTCTCTTGCAGAATCTACACTTGAATTACTCTTTCTTTTTTTTATGATTTTATTTATTTATTTGACACAGAGCGAGAGAGAGATTACAAGTAGGCAGAGAGGCAGGCAGAGAGAGAGGAGGAAGCAGGCTCCCCGCTGAGCAGGGAGCCCGATGCGGGCCTCGATCCCAGGACGCTGAGATCATGACCTGAGCCGAAAGCAGAGGCTTTAACCCACTGAGCCACCCAGGCGCCCTGAATTACTCTTTCTTGACATCATTTCTTCCTTTGTTTTCATAATACTTTCCCTTCTGTACTCTTTAAGTATTCTACTCAGCCCATCTTATTCTTCTTTGTTGTCCTCTTTATACATGTTCAAGCATGTGACTGCTACATGTAAGTCAAGGACTCCTAAATCTGTGTCTATAACGCAGACCCCTGGCGTCCAAGATCCAGATATACATATCCAATGCCACATAATGGTGGGCTGCAAATGGCTCTTTCTCCTTCATCTACCACTCTTCACCCACTCACTTCTATTTCTTGGAGGAATTTGATCAAGTTAACATCCTGATGCTAACATGCTTGCATCTTGACTTTCTAATGTGTAAAATGAGATCCATAATATTATCTCTTTTTTAGAGTTATGGTAAGATTAAATGGAAAAACAAACAGAATACTGGTAATTAGCAATCGCTTTATATGGCCCCTTCTGCTTTTCCTCTTCTTTCTTAATATTGTAATTATTATTAATACTATAATTACCAATAGTAATTTTGTTACTTTGTAATTTTGTTACTTTATAATTTTGTCTCAAAATTTTGTTCAAGTATCTTCTTCTCTGGGGAGTTGTAACTGGCAAGAACTCTACTGACAGTGATTTTGCTTTCAAAAATATAAGTCTATTTGAAAAACAGATAAGAGAATGAATCATTTTTGTAATGCATGAAAAGTACTGGGTTAGAGAGGTAAGCCATGCACTGCTAAGACTACCAATATGTCTAACATGTATTGTAGGTGTTTAATAAATGTTTGTGGAAGGAGTGTTTATAAGCTGGTAACTAGCTGGTAACTATTACCATAGCAATGCATGCCAAAACAATATAATATACTTAAAATTACATGGATTTGGGGAGGTGGATGGGGGATGGGACAATTACTGGGTATTAAGGAGGGCATTAAGGAGGGCTCATGATGTGAAGAGCACTAAGTGTTGTATGCAACTGATGAATTACTGAACTCTACATCTGAAACTAATGAATACTATATGTTGGCTAATTTGAATTTAAATTTTAAAAAGGTAAATTAAAAAAATTACATGGAGTGATTTAGAAATCTATTTAGTTTCTGTGATACTAAGATATGCTAGTATTGGGCTTTATTACTTTGTTTCATACTAGCTCTTGTGGTGATGGGGATATATTAGAGACAGTTATTTATGTCATTTCGTAGAATTAAAAAAAAAGCCTGTCCTCTATAGTCAGAACCTTTGGGTTTGTAATAAATGATGATTAAGTTAAGCAACCACTTTTTTAAAAATCACTCCTTAAAGGATTTCTTTAGCCTTAGAATTAGTGTCAAAAATCTTTAATTCTGTAAATTGTTAGAGTAAGAAACTTTATATTATTTTGAATAAATGGCATTTCTTCTCCCCCCTTACCATATCCTTTACATTCATCTACTTTTTATGTCATTAGGTTAAGGAAACAAAAGGCATTCTATAGTGAAGGCTCACAGAATATCTCATAAACAGGATCTCATGAAAACCAAATAAACCGGAACAGAAAAAAAGAGACACAGATAAATGCTCTAATGCTGTCTGAATTTCTCTTTAAGTCCTAGGGGTTATTTTCATGTCTGTAACATAATATAAATAGAGAAATATGGTTTTCTGACCATTACCTTACTGTTATTTCACATTTCCCAACACTGGCAAGCATAATCTGTGTGTTGATAATTTATCTTTGAAGTATAAATCTTTCAGTATTTTCAGGGTAGAAGTCATATGGCTTAGAGTCACAAGAAAATCGCATCAGCATTCCATCTTTATAATGAACGACTGGGGTTTATTATTCCATTGACCTTTGGAGACACTTGGGAAAATTAATGTTCTGTACTGCATGTGTTATATACTAGGCTTGAGATGTATAAATATTCTGAAAAATTACTCCTTTATTTAGCTGGATCACTTAACAGATTTAACAAATAATGATCTTCTTAGCAAATATTTGTTAATATTGGATAAATATTTGCTTAAATCTTTGTTAAATATGTATGAAATTTGTGTACAGGGGTATCTGAAAGAAAGATTAGAACACTCATATTTCTGTAACAAGTTATTACAGTTCCAGTTTCTAGTATACATGAAGTGATCCTTATCTCCCTTAATCTCTAATACTCCATTAAATGTATTGGAACATGTTCAAAACCAATATTTTCAGAATGAAAATATGATGCATGACACTGTATCATATTTATTGCTGGACTGCAGTTTAGAAACAAATTAGACCCTTGAAATTAAGTCCAAATGGTTGCTTTTTTCTGAGACTTAACATGAAGAATCATATAATCTGTCTGAGTTGAGGATACCACTATTCCAAGGGAAGAAGTGCTTTCCTCCTTATGTTTTTCCTAGTAGCCTTAACAAATTATTTTCATATTATAAGGAATATTCAAAATTAGAAATAAAATGAATTTATGCATTTTCCTCTACTTAGAAAAAAAAAGAAGAAAGAAACCAAATGTCCCTATTACTTCTTAGTTCTAAAATGCTGAACTTAGGAAACAGAAACACATGTAACATAAAAAATTGGATGTCAGCGAGGGTAGTGAGGATAGTAATTTGTTGTTTAAGCAGTATGCTGAAAAATGGCAATAATTCTAGGTTTGTGTGTGTGTGTGTGTGTGTGTGTGTGTGTGGTTTCAGATCTACCGTATCTAATCTAAAATGTGTAATCTCTCTTCAGTATTCCCAAGAAGAAAACAATGGACCCCAGATTTTTAACAAGGAAAAGGATGTAATTAGGTGTTAGTGAATTGCACATAAAAAATGTCTATAATAAACTATATCTACTTTTTTGTTGCACTTTTATTATTAATAAATTATAGAACTGTTCACTCTCAAAATGTGGAGTACCACCCACACTTGGCAATTATTTGGAACAGCAATTATCTCTTTGTCGTGTGTCCTTTGACCCACCTAAGAATATTTGTGTTCTAACCAGCTGACTCACTAATGAAGTTAAGCTGCCTTTCCTCTACCCAGTGACAAATAAAAAATGGAGGAAGGTCCATTAAGAACATAATAAATAGAGTTTTTCTCCCAGAGCCACAGTAGTTTTCTTATAAATCCATTGGATTTAAGATAGGGAATTCAGCTTTCCAGAGATATTTTCTAGTTTCTTACTTAAGATGGCCTTAGAACTATTGTCAATAACCCAGACTCAGAAGTCCTTAGATTTTTTAATTGGTTGAGCCTAACATATAGTAAGCGCTCAATAAATATTTGCTGGTGATTGGATCAATGATTGACTATTCTAAGACATTTGATTTGAAAGTAAAGAAATTTCATAACTACTTAATGGCGGATGTGATATTTTATGATTCATCTCCATGTCAGAGTATTATTAGTTAATGGAAGCTAGGGTGCTAAAGGCAGGGTGAAAAAAATCCATGGGTTTTGTTTGGCCTCATTACCTTTTTAATTTCCATTTACTTCATAATAACATGTATCAGTCACTGTTAGAAGTCGGTGGGGGATGGGTGATAGATACAGAAGCCATAGTAATTTCTGAATAAAGAATTACCGTTAGATTGTTGCTCAGTGTAGGTGAATGCAAACTTGCTACACACCTTTACTGAGTGATGGCAAGAACTTAATTTTTTTGAAGGGATAATCAAAGTGTAAAACAAATCTACTCTTTGTCACTCAATATATAAAAGCATGTGAGACTGTATTTCGGAAGAAAGAATACTGTTCTATATGGAAAAGAAGTATACCATACATTTCCTTTTGGAGAGCATATTTCATGGAAGCGGCCTAAAGTTATTCTTTAATTGAAATGTTATTCTAGATGTTTTCTTAAATTAACTAACACTTTTCCTTTACATAGTATTCCATGGAAAAAGTGCCAGAATTTATGTTTATGTGGTGTGTGTGTGTATTCTAGGATTTTTCTTTCTAAATTCCTAGTTTTCTTCTTTAACCCTTTGCCACCAGCTGAGCTAAATAAATGTGAAAGTGAATAAACATGGTAAGAGGCTCTACTAACAATTATTTCACAAAGTAGTCATACTACTTTGTATTAAAGTATTAAAAAAGGTGCAGATTTTTTGTTGTTTTGGCACAGTTTAGGAAATATTAATAGCATGTCCCTATAGCGCTGCCCTTTCAGTGTGATTGCACCCCCTCCACGGTTTAGTGTTTTCTGCAGAGAATACTGAAAGATCCTAGATATTTTCTTGAGATTTCACTCTGTTTACATGGGCAAGGTGGAAGCACAGTTTTAGAAACTTGTACTACTTCCTGTCATGATCTCAACCTTCATGACTTTACCTGAAATATAGGAACAAGGAAACAAAAAGAATCCACTTTTAATAAAACTTATTTCTCTTTCTTTACATGGACCATTAAAATAGAAAGACTAATAATGGAAAAACATAAGCATGGGGAGAACACTCAGTGGTTCCATGCAGACATCATAGTGTTTGGTCCTGGTTATGACAGGCATTCCATTGCCTGCTGACTGCCCACATTGGCCCACTTGAGAGTCTGTGCTAGAGTTCACTTAGTGAGGGATGGCTTATACATTTCATGTGTGTAGACACAGTGGAAGTTTAAAACAAGGGTCATATCCTTTACTACATTTTTTCTAACTACTGTTAAGAAATTTATTGTACAATAAATTTTCATGAATAGCTTTCCATGCTTCTTTTCTAGACTTTGGTAGTCCTTTCTAGCTTTCTTCCCCTCCTGTTACACACAGAAACAAAGCAAGGCCAAAGCCAAGACCTAATTGATTTGACCCTGATTTGACAACAAGCCACTTCTGAAATTTTTTTAGTTTATTATTTATATACTCAAAGTAAGAGTAATTAAAGCTGCCAACTGCCAGGTCCTATTCCCATGTACCAAAAAGGATGTCACCGAAACCGAAGGGGTTGGATGACTGTAGTGCATGTCATGGGATACCTGATTGCTGAGCAGCCCATTCTAGACTGTAGCAAAGTGGTTTCATGGTCGGCCACTAAACCTTGAAGGAGCTGAGGCCGAAATCTCATACTTCAGCAGAGGCCATGAGAAGCTATCTCATGACAGTCTCCTGGAGGAGGTAGAAAAGCAGGTGGGAGATGGCCTCAAGCCATCCCCAGCCTCCCATTCTCCTTTGCTCTTTGAGGATCACGAGGCATCCTGCCATGACCCAGAGAGGCTACGGTTCAAACCTTTGCCCATGTAGCCCATGTTGATCTGTGCTAAGGTACCAGGGCACAGTGGAGGAGCTGTTGCCCTACATTTTCTAATTCTTTTTCTCCAAACCTTTTCCCATTACCTATTAGGATGTTTTATTAGTATTCTTTCCTTATACAAACATAAAGTTGGATAATATTCTTTAGTTCATTACATGGGCACTGGATATAAATTTTATCATCCTCAAAACTTGGATGGGAAAATTTTATAGTCCTTCATTTTTCAAAATAAAATTATATCTTATTTGGGGATAAATTTGGGCTAGAAATTCAATCTCGGTCATTAATGTGACTCCCTTTCATTCAGGGCTATGCTAAAGTGAGAGGGTTTGAGGTAGTCCAGAAGAGGAGAGAGGGTATTCTTAACTTGGCTCTCCCTGGTCACTGTGCATACCCTTACTCTCTCAACTTCCTTTGGCTCTTTATCTATCCTGCTTGTGCATGGGATCTATGATGAGGGTGTTAATTTCAGCCTAGTGTGCAGCTTTTCTGGGGGCATAAGGGGAGATACCCAGCCATTCTTCAGGGCCCTGCGAGCTACCTTGAGTGCAATCTCTGCTACTTCCTTAAAGCCACCTCAAACTCCTCCCCATATCTTTCCCTTTTGCAACTTGCTCTCCACCCTTTTTCATGAGTTATCAATGCAATTTGTCATAAAAGGAATTTTAAGAACATTGCGTTCTCCTTTTGGGAGTGGGTGGTAATGAACTACAAGCTAAAACCAGTATATATATGTAATTTTTTTACTAACTCACACCTTAAACATGTTAAATCATAAAAAATCAAGGGAAGCACAAGTGACATACAGACAGTTGACTTCATCCCAAAAGTTGCTGATGTTTTTCCAGCATTTGCTTAAATAGGTGAACATTTCTAGAGCTCAGAACTTTTTGAGTCATTTTTAGAGAATGCTAATGACTCATGGAAATATTATTCAAACCACTGTATTTATATCCAGATTTTTCTATCCTTCTTTAAATATTTGAGAAGAAAATGATGATTGTGACATCTTAAAGCAAGTCCTTACCCTAATATATTCTTATTTACTGATAATTGTGTCAAGTTAGTAGTTATACTAGATATTTAATTATATTCATGCTGAGAGTGGGGTCAGTATAATTATGGGCTAAGAGCTGGGATTGGGATGATGGGTAACTTCATAAGGACGGTCCTCTCAGTTGTGTGTATAGATATAGTCAGAACTCTCAAATTAAAAAAAAAATACAATACATTTTAAGTTGGAGAGTGGTGGCCAACTACCAAGAGTGAGGAGATAAAGAAAGACCTAGGCCAAGGGCAATATGCTTGTGGGAAGAGAGTTCCGGGAACAAAGTTTTGCCAGATGCCAGTCCTTGCCTTTCTAGATCCTGCTCAGCAGCATTCATCAAAGGCTGGAGACAGATTCAAACCACCTAGTCCCTGAGCCAATACTGGCTAGGTATACATTGCCAGTAGATACAATAGGATATTTCTGCCTCCCACAATAGGGGGTTTGTAATGATCTTTTTTCAGGTTAGAAGCTGGAGGTTCCTGAGAAGAGCCCCCAATCACCTGGTCACCTTATGGCAGCTCTCTTCTCTACCTGCACTGTGAATTACTCAGCTCATCAGATACTCTGTCTGCATTGCAAATACATACCTAATAGAGCCCTAACATCACTTATTGGAGTCTGAATATCTTGGTTCTTGCTGAATGTTCCTTGCTTTTTGCACCTGTGATTGCTGGTTCAGATTTTTTTCTCAACCAGAATCGCCACCCTTAGCCTAGAAATTCCCGTCTCCTATGCCACTTCCCTGTTAGGTGTGAGTTGTGGTCTGGTTGGAGCCAGAGTTCGCACTGGCAGCCATGGTTCAGAATCTTGGTCACTTTTTGAGCCATGAACTCTGGTCCTCCTGAACCACCCCGCTTCCTGACTCACTCTCCCCAGCAGCCAGTTATAAACTGAAGTCCTAACATGCCTCATGGTTAAGCCCACAGAGACAGTGTCTCCTCTATTCACTGGCTGACTACCATTCTACTTGGCCAGTTTGTTCTGGGTGCACATACAAGTTTTCCTTAGAATTCTTCAGCCAGCCTTCTCAACAGAACTAACCTCAGGAATCACACGGAGAGCACCAACCTGTTTCAATTTGTGTAGAGGTAGAGAGTTTTGATTAAAAAAATTTTTTTTATTTGTGGTTCACAAAAGCTCCTATCATGAACACTTTTTCTTTAAAGACTATTTCAGGGGAAGATTTTGAAATACTGTCCATGCTGAGATAATTCATTGTTTTCACCATGGAGAAAGGTGAAGAAAGATCAGGACAAGCACAAGGCTCATTGATTCTCAGCTTCCTCCCACCCTCCCTGTAAGACACCAACAATCTAAAGATCCAAGAACCATCTCCAAGATGTTTTCACAGATTGAAATGACCCTCAAGTGACCCTGGCACTTGCAGTGAATGCTAAGATATGAAGACATAAATTAGGGGTTTTAGAGACACAGCTTTTGTTTTAAGGACATTGAGATTCTCACTAGCATATATGTTCAGCCTTAGTTAACTGTTGAATTTTCATCAGGTCTGGCTGGTACAGATGTTCCCCTTGTACTGGCAACATTGCTGCCAGTTAACGAAGCATCTCGGCTCATGATTTTCTCCTGCCACTCACCCTGACAAGTTGGAGAGGAAAGGCTGCCTGCAGATGGTGTTTCAAGTGTGTACAGTACAGTGGGTCCAAACACATGGGGGCTTTGTTCAGGTTGCCAAAACTCACTGTGCTCTCACACATGGTAGAATGCATCTCATAAAAAGACATCAATTTATAAGCAGCATTTTATGATTAGAAGGGAAAATATTGGCTTTCTTGGTTTAGGGGCAAATTTAAACTGAAGCCTATGGAGAAGAGAGGGAGAAAGAGTTACTAATTTTAAAGAAGCTCTTGTCTCAGATCCTTCTTTTTGACACTTTTCATGAGTATAGAAGTTTTCAGTAGTGAGCTGTTTCAGATTATGACTAACTGTGATTGTGGACAATGGCACGAAAATCCTTTAGAATTGCATGGGTCCTGGGTTCCTTTAACTCTGCAGGCTTTTTATTGGTCATAGCTATTGTTCCCTCAGCATCAACAAAGGGGTGAATGTTAATTTCCAGATTGGGTGAGGGACTCAAAGTTGGAACACAGATTTATATAACATGGGAACACAAACAGTATCAAAGACCTGTTTGGAGAGAGAACTGTTATAAAAGTTGAGGATATCGGGGCAAGCAGAAATTTCAGTTTGGGGGAAAAACAAATATTCCTGGTTTCTCCACAGACTAAGAGCTCCTCAGAGATATCTCCTGTGTTTACACAGTGCCTTATTTATAGTAGGCACTCCGTAAGTGTTTGACTGTATAAATAAACGATTGAATGGCATTGCCTAATACAAGGATTAGCCCTGAATTTAAAATAGATGAATTTTATGTCTCTTCACTAATGTTCTCTCCGGAGCAAACAATAATGAAGGTAAAATTGCAAAATATTAGACAGAGGAAGAATGAGGCGAGCATTCAGACTGATCTATCTTATTTTAGAGATTATAATGATGACACTTATTTCACATTTACCATATCAGGGAAGGGATTGTGCTGTGGGTTGAACATGGCATGTTTTATTTAATCCTTATAACAACTATAAATAGATGCTAGCCCACTGTATAGAAAAGGAAATTGCAGCATAGAAAGCTCAAACAGCTAGTAAGTGATGAAGCCAGGATTAAACCCAGGCTGTCTGACTCACTTATCCTCATTTGCTGCTTTGGCTGTCACTCAGCCCCAAGGAGACTGAATGGTGTATCCGAGGCTGTCACAGGATGGGCTCTCAAACTTCATCTCATGATTTCCTTTTTCATTGCTTTTTCTCCTACAGTACATTTTCTGAATAAGAAAAAATCTTTCTTGTGACACATACCCCTCCAACTACCACTTAAGTTAGCAGAGCTAACTGCTGAACTGGTAGTAGCGGTTGGGTACATAAGTTAGGATGCTGTCCACAGCGAGTAACAGAAAATCCTGAATCAGCTTTCTTAGACAATAAATAAAACGTATTATTTTCACAATAAGCAGCCTTAAGGTGTGTCATGTTGCTAAACAATCTAAGAACAAAGACACTGTTACAGAAATTTACTGTACTAAACATTTATTGGTGGGCAAGTGAAAGAAAGGAGTTCATATAATCTGTTGTCTAGGCTTGAGGAAATCCCTACTCCCTAGCCCTTTGGAGTCTCATACCATCTTGTAGGAAAAAGTCATTGAAGGCAATCATGAAGATTCCTGAGATAAGATTCTGCCATCCCTACAGCTGGCTGCAGGCAAATAGGATTGATTGGAGATTGCATGGCTAGGGACTGTCTGGTTTAGGTATTTAACCTGAGGCAAAATCCCAAGGAGCATAGGCTTATTATCTTGCTTGATTCTTATTTTCTATCATGCAAGAGTAGGAAATATCTATAAAATTATTTTAGCAAATCAACACAACTTGAATACCTTCAGTTTCTCCAGCGAGAGCCCAATTTTAGCATTCATCATGCCTGTCAACAGGCTGCTATTTTTATCACTAAAAGCCCTTTTCTGACATTTAGTATGTTAATTAGCAAAGTGCAGGTTATTGAGCAAGACACAGGTAACGAAGTGCCTTTCTGAAGTACAGATGTCCTGATGAGAACGCCAGCAGACCACTCCTGTGTTCTTGATTGCTATAGTCATTGATCACCCTGGGAGAGGGAATCTTCAATTACATTGCTTAGAGTTCAACCTGAGTTACACTCACATCATATCACAATATATATGCTGAAGTATTTTAAAGTAAATTATAATAATTTTACCAGTGGATTCAAGATTGGTTAATTTAGCAATTAAATGAAATCCTCAAATCCAGCCTCCCCTGGTGTCTGCCCTTCGGTTTGACTCAGTCTCTGACTAGCGCCCTTCACGGTAGTAAGATGATAACTGCTCAAGTTCTTGGTGTGATCCCCTGCAGGCTTGACACCATCTCAAAGAATGGGGGAAGGGGAGCAGGGTAATGCCATCCTTTTGTGTGTTTCTCTTCACAACAGCAAGGAAACTTCACCCAGAAACCATTCAGCAGACTTTTTTTCATCTGATTTCCACAATTATATAGCATATTCAATTTTAAGCCAATCACGGGGAAGAACAATGGAATTTTATTCTTGACATTGGTAAACTTTATTAGGACTTAATCTGAGGAGGGGGTAGGAAAAATAGAGCTTTGTGAACAATAATGAAATGGGGAATATTGTGAACAATAATGAAATGAATAAGGAAAAGGCAGTTGGGAAGGCAGATCTACTAATGTGTAATAATTATTTCTTTTTCTTTTTAATGTGACCACTTTAAGGGAAGCATGCAGCTTTTATTTGATCCTTTATCCATCTTCTCCCTCAGTCCCAGCTCTCTTTTTTCCTTTCATGGTTGACCTGTCTTTGCTGCTGCTGTACTCCCATTCATTGAGTCTTCAGTTAATACACCAACTTCTTGAATTAGAGGAAGGGAGTTACAGCTTTAATGAGTATTTTTAGCTTTGTTAGTTAACCAAGAGTCACTTCAGGTTTCCTGATGCATTCTCATCTCAGGGCATGTTGTTTATCATGTTAAATCTGGTATGAATTCTTCAGGGAATATTCCTGATTTGAGAACATAGAGGCCAGAATAAAAAGAATTGCTTGGGCATTATCATCACTGAAACCATCCCTTAAGAGTGCTATTGTCAGGTTATTCGATTCCCTTCTTTGTCCACCTAGAACCTCACTCAAAACAAGTGCTTGACATTTTTCAAAAAATGATGTTTGATTTCAAGCAATCACCTCCAACTTCTTCCTCTCCCCCTGGCTAGTTTTAAGATGAAAGAAATTGCAGGGTGTTTTAAAAGCAGGCTGGAGAGCTTGTGTCAGAGGATGAGGGCATATTCACTAAATATTTACTTCTCCAGTGTCTTTAGAGAAAGAAACTGGAGACTGCACATGACAAGAATAAGTTTTCTAAAAATGACAGAAAATGAACTAAACTTTGTACAGATTAAAGAACTGGTTCTTTTTTTTTTCAATTTATTTTTTAATTTAAATTCAGTTGATTAACATGTAATGTATTATTAGTTTCAGAGGTAGAGTTCAGTGATTCATCAGTTGTATATAACACCCAGTGCTCATTACCTCACGTGTCCTCCTTAATGCCCATGACCCAGTTACCCCATCCCTCCACCCACCTCCCCTCCAACAACCCTCAGTTTGTTTCCTATGATTAAGAGTCTCTTATGGTTTGTCTCCTTCTCTGATTTCATCTTGTTTTATTTTTTCCCCTCTGCCCCTATGATCCTCTGTTTTGTTTCTTAAATTCTACATGAGTGAGATCATATGATAATTGTCTTTCTCTGATTGACTTGTTTCACTTAGCATAATACCTTCTAATTCTGTCCATATCATTGCAAATGGCAAGATTTCATTTTCTTGATGGCCAAGTAGTGTTCCATTGTGTATATATACCACATCTTCTTTATCTGTTCATCTGTCGATGGACGTCTGGGCTCTTTCCACAGTTTAGCTATTATGGACATTGAAGAATTGGTTCTTAAAAGGCTCAATTAATGTAAAAAGCAGCAAGTCTAGATGGCTAGGGTTCAGGATTATTAGTAAGGTGTGGTAAAGGGAAATAAAGATCAATTTAGTTGATACTTTTCAGACTTTTATTTTCTATGAATCTGATTCAGAGTTAATGTAGAGAACATAAAAAAAATTTAAGACATCTAAGTATACTTTAAATTATGTCTTAACATGCACACCTGCACTTGTCTTCTTCACTTGTGTCATACAATTCTTCCAATTGTGAGTTTATTTCTTCTCTCCTGGGAGGTCATTCTTCACCCTTTCCCTATGTACCATCCACCCCACTCCACTAATTCACACAAATCAGACATATGCAAGCCTGCTTCCTTTCTGTGACATCTAGCTCCATTAATGGCATCACTATTATCCTAAGTTCCCAGTCTTGCAATTTTTAAAAAACCTCTTCTTCTTTCAGTTCTCACAAACTAATTATTGACTAATTCTCTTGATTCTTCTTCAAACTATTTCTTGCTTCAACTTCTCATTTCTTTCCCTTATTACTTCCTTCATTTCCACTACTATTCCACTCAGAATTTTGCCATGAACTCCCAGTGGGATTCCTCACCTTTGGTTTGTTTTCCTTCTATCTGTCTTTGACACTTCTACAGCCAGAGTGTTCTTTCTGTAGGACAACTCTATTGGCACTGCACAGTTCATGACACTCTGCAGATACTTGAAGATCTTCTTCAGTTGTCCCTCTGTGCCTGAAGAATTTTAGTCCCCAGTACGGCATTCACACTCTTTTTACCAACTACATTTATAACCTCATCTTCTTTTATAATTCTTTCAAGAGCTCTGCTTTCACATCAGTAGACACTACTTTCACCCTCTTTCTCTTTGTTCTCTTACTATTATATATCATCCCCATCAATTCTCACATCAAAATGTTTCCCATCTTTCAAGGCCTAGTGGAGATGTCACTTTTTCCATGATGCCTTCTTCTGTGACCTTCTGTCCCTCTCTAATAACCTCTTCCAGAGTCCCACCCCCCCCACCAAAGAACTTTGTCCCCATAGTTGACAAAGTTATAGTACTGTTATAGTACTTACCATGGTCTATTTTCAGTTGTAGTTGGTTATGAGTCTGTCTTTTTCATCAGTCAGTTACTGCTTAACACAGAGCTTCAAAAATAGCTTGGTTGTTGCATTGGATTAAATCTGGGACCTGATCCTACATCCTCTTAGCTTATTTAATGCAGAACCCAGTTGAGTGAAGCCTTATACTTCCCACAGAGCCTGGGAATCAGGGGACGGCCCAATACAGAATAAAAGTCATAAAAGTTAAACCCCATTGTGATTTTTTTACATGCATAATGAGAAGAACACTTTTATATCCTATTCTTTTTCTTTTCTCTCTTAATATGCTTTCTTTACTCCTAAAGGAACTTTCTTACCTGCGCTCCCTTCACCACTATTCATGATTTCTATCTTGTTCTGTTCATTTTTGTATTTAACTTCTTCTGTGCTTTGCTGGACAGCTTTGACATTTACTTTCCTCATGTCATTTTCCTTTCATCTAGTAACAGGAACTTATTTTTCTTTGCAGGATGATTAGCATTAGGAATAGGCATATGATCTAGTTCTGGTGAGTCATATTCTAGCTCCATGGCCTCAATGATGGGTGTGGGCCCAATTTGATGGGCATCAGTCCAGTGATACCGCAGCATAGTAATATGACTTTGATGATTGGAATGGAAAAGTTCTAGTTTTGATAGACTTGCTACAGTGATGAGATCTAAGCCTGGAGCTGTGGTTGATTCTTTCTAGTCTTCTAGGAAGAACTGACCTGAATGAAACCATCACAGAAGAATGAAGACACAAAAGATGGAAAGAGACCAAATGCTGAGGACACCATTTGAACCCCTAGATCCAGTTTTTGGTTTATGTAAACCAATAAATCTCCATTTTTAATTAAGCCACTGTGAGCTGGGTTTTCTTCTCATGTAGCCAAAAAAAATCCTACTCTTATACACCATAAATAAGCTTTCTCATCAAGGTTACTTTCTTAGCTTTTCTCTTTCATTGATCTTATAAAATTCACCCTCCATACACACATTCTGTTGAGCCTTTTTTGAAAGAAGTTTGAAAAACAGATGACAATTGTACTTGTTTTACATGGCTTTTCTAAGGATCAAATAAATGTACAACATGCCAGCCACCTTTTCAAGCATTTTACCATGTTAATGTTTACTGTTGTCATCTCCATCATCAATATCATCATTATCATCATCAGTTCCATGTTACTCATTACAATAATCAGGTTATACAATTGGAGACTTAAACTGATTAAAACTTCAATTTCTAAACATACTTATTTTCAGAATTGACTTTTATTTAGACAGGATATTTATTACCTCTCGGTTTGTTCTATACTGCTGTTTGCCTGACTCACTTTCGATATGTTTGGCAGAGCATTTCATTTTTAAGAATATAGTATGAAGGTTGTGCCTATCAACTCTGCTTCTGGAGATGCATATCAAAGAATATCACAGAATATCACTTGGGACTGTTGCTGGTCCACAGTATTTGTACTGTGAATTTACATATACTTTAAGGTGTTTGAGAAGAGGATTTCTTTCATTTTGCATATAAAATAAATATATAACAAAAGAAGATAGGATTTTCCAGGATTTCCCAGAGGTAATCTGTTAATGGGGATGAGACATTGGTGTCTAGATTTCTTATTTAGGAAATGAGTAATTGTCTCTTAAAATATTTTATAAGATCCTCTCCTTAGTGCAACGTTGTTTTGATTTGGAACTAAGTTCTCTGGGTTCTAGTTTTTGTTCTGACATTAACTGAGTAATTCTCAGCAGGTCATGGAATCTCTATAGACTACAGTTTCCTCCTCTGTAAAATGAAGAGTTTACACTTCACATTTAATGTACATTCCTACTTGCAAGTTCCCTAAATTCCTTTCAAAGAAGATTTATCACAAACACATTTAGAATCACTATTCACAAGACAGGAGAGCCTTAGAGAGAGAAACTGAAATTCTTCTTTCGAGTATGCAGATGATATTCAATTTGTAAGATTTGGTTGGAAGAAATAGAAAGGAATAGCTCGTTTAATGCAAAAGAGTTTAGATCAATTTAAAGTGGGAGCTTAAAAGTGACAAGTTCAGGGCGCCTGGGTGGCTCAGTGGGTTAATGCCTCTGCTTTCGGCTCAGGTCATGATCTCAGGGTCCTGGGATCGAGGCCCGCATCGCATCGGGCTCCCTGCTCAGCGGGGAGCCTGCTTCCCCCTCTCTCTCTCTGCCTGCCTCTCTGCCTCCTTGTGATCTCTCTCCCTCTGTGAAATAAATAAATAAAATCTTTAAAAAAAAAAAGTGACAAGTTCATTCTAGTAAAACATAAGCTAATTAAAGTGAGAGCTAAAGCCCAAATTGGAGGAAAGGTGATGAACCTGTACAATCATACAGCCCAGCAACTGGGAAACAGGTTTGGTGAATAGGACAGAGGTCACTGAAATGCTCATCTTGTGCTAGAGGCAGATAGGAAGAGGCACATTTACTTCTACCAAGAATTCCTACTGGTGCATTTGTTAGTCATTGCACACTTTTCCAGAACTTGTAAGGGCTCTGAGACACAGATGAGGATTTTGTTTCATTCTCCCTCTTAAGGAATACCCAACCTATATAATGTGGCAACCATTTTGAGTCAGAGCTCTTATTTCAAAATTAGCTCTTGGACAAACATACACAAAAAATATATTTCTTTTGGCTCTGTGTTAACTAAATGCAGTCAAAGTGGAATCGGTTCCCTCTCTAGGTGTCAGGCCTGCTGTCTATTAGTAGAGCTGCAACAATTAGCCTGCACCTAGCAATTCAAAGCACTTATTCCCTTACCAAGTTACTTGTAGTCAGCAGTTTAGTAGATAGATGGATTTAGATTCATATGTAGATATAGATACAGATAACATAGACATTTATAGATATACATTGCTATGGACTGATATTTGTCCTCTAAGTATTCATATGAGGAAGCCCTAACCCCCAATGTGACTGTATTGGAGATAAGGACTTTGGAGGGGGTAATTAAGGTTAAATGTGGTGGTAAGGGTGGGGCTTTAATCTGAAAAACTGGTGTCTCCATGAGAAGAGGAAGAGACTCGAGAGATCTCTCTCCTCTCTCTCTCTGTACACACAGAGAAGATGCCATATGAGGACACACTGAGAAAGCAGGCATATGCAAGCTAGGAAGTGAGTTCTTACCAGAAATCAGCTCTCAAGGAGCCTTGATCTTGCACTTTTGGCCTCAAACTGTAAGGCCAATAAATGTTGTTTAAGCCACCCGGTTTGTGGTATTTTCTTATGGCGGCCCAGGCGAACTAATACATATACGGTTGACCATTGACCAATGTGGGGGTTAGGGATGTCACCCCAGTGTGGTTGAAAATTCATGATCACTTTTTACTCCCCCCAAATTTAACTACTAATAGCCTACTGTTCACTGGAAGTTACTAATAACATAGTTAAAACATATTTTGTATGTTCTGTGTATTATATACAACATTCTTACAATAAAGTAAGCTAGAGAAAAGAAAATCTTATTAAGCAAATCATAAGGAAGTAGGAATATATTTACAATACTGTATGTACATTTATTGAAAAAAATCCACATATAAGTGACCCTACACTGTTCAAGTCTGTGTTATTTAAGGATCAACTCTATCATTTCCACCTCTCTCTATCTGGTTGCATTTCCTTACATAATTAAAAACTTTATTCAAGCCATTTTCTTTGCCTATTCTCTTCCAAGATTTTCATATTTAGCACCTCACAGTGGGGTGTAACTGTACACTGATTTTTAATTCTGAAATGAGGAACACAAGTCCCAAAAGAATATCCCATAATTCAATATGCTGTCACTATGGTGAGTAGTTCTCACCATACTAGGGCTAGTATTAGAATTGCCAGGAAGCTTTTTCAGGATTTAAAACTAGACACACTCTTTTTAGGGGTTTATTGGAAGTTTCAGAAGAGAAATGGGATATGAGTTGTTTGAACTCATCTGCTGGTGTCTGCCCAGAATATCTTTCTTGTTCTTTCTCTAACAGGAGAATAACTTACCAGGCTGTTAGTATCCCCAATTCATAATCATAAATATATGTTCTGTCTCTCCAAATTTCTTGAGCTTAAGTGTATGGTTTCAATATTATATTTCTAATACCTAGCACAGTGCTATAGAAAAATCACTGTTAATCTCTTAGTGTGCAGAACAAACTCGTTAGGCTTCTCCTGGCATCACCTACTCTAGGGACCTGACAGAATTATCCTGGATTGGGAGGATTTAGAGTGCCATGTGTGGTTGAACAGTACTTTCTAGACTTGGTCATATGCTTGTATCACCTCAATTAATGTCGCCTGTCTGGATTTATACCTGCTCTACTACAGTCTATTCTCAACACAGCAGCAGGGACAGTCCTTTTAAGTGTCTTCAGTGGCTCTCTGTTTTACTCATAGTAAAAGCTAAAGTCCTTATGTTGTCCTATAGGTAGAGTGATCCTATGTTCCAGTTTGCATGGGACAGCCCCCATTTACACGTACATTTTGGTATAATTATTAAACAAACACCTTCTCTTTACCCTAGTACGTGACCCAGATTGTATGAGAAGTCATACAGTTCCCCACCAAGATTGTACTATATGATCTGGCTTCCCATAATCTGTTGGCCTCCTGTCTTTCTCTTCTCTAGCCACACTGGCCTGTTACTATTCCTCCCACACCTCAGCCACTCCAACTTCAGGGCTTCTGCTCTAACTTCTCTCTGCATGGAACACTTCCCCAGATATCTACATGGCTCACTCCTTCACCTTCTCCAGGTCTGCTCAGATGTCACCTTCTTGAAGAGGTCAACACTGAGCACCTGCTTAATACTTGCAGAATGAGCAAGTGAATACTGGATATTTTTATTTTAATTGATCCCTGTTTTATCTTAAATATCTACTTCAATCTTAGTCTTAAGAAATTAGTCATTAAATCTAGGTATGATATATGTTGTATTTTTTTTTTGATTTTTTTTAAAAGATTTTATTTATTTGACAGAAAGAGAGAGAGAGACAGTGAGAGAGGTAACACAGCAAGGGGAGTGGGAGATGGAGAAGCAGGCTCTCTGCCAAGCACGGAGCCCCCTGCGGGGCTCAATCCCAGAACCCTGGGATCATCACCTGAGCCGAAGGCAGATGATTAATGACTGAGCCACACAGGCACCCCATGTTGTATTTTATCTAATATATAATTCTAATGTGTATATTAAAGTAAATATATTAAAAGTTGAGTAAAAGGAAAAGGAAAATGTTCTGTGTGTCATCTAAATTGATCATATGACTACTAGTACTGGGCACATTGGGTTTTACAAAACAGTATCTGAAGGTTCCATGAAAATTCTGCTATACACTATTCTGACACTCAGGAACTCTGTGGTTATGCTGAAATATTGTATGGTCCTCCACTAATATGGAATAAGTTTCAGTTTATTATTTGTGGTTGAACAAGTCTCCACGGATCTTCCTAGCAGTCATATTATATTTGGCCCAAAGAAAGTACATTGTAGTACATGTGCACTTTCAAGTTTATTTTATCACCAGTCTTTATTCTTTCAAAATTCATGAGTTTCATTCTAGCTACTAGGTAATCTGATTCTTTTTTTACTTGCTTGGCACAATCACTAACTCCTTATCTGGCTAGTTGTTTTTATTGTTGAATTGGCCAATCAATCTTAGTTACATTCAGCTGTCTGACCCATTCTAAGTTTTTATGTGACAAGGTTCAAAATTAGGAATCTAATCTATGTCTTAAGAAATTAAAATAGCCAATCTGGGAAGTTAGAAGCTGTGCATTGGAACCACTTTACTTGGAAGTAAAGTGAAGAAAATAAGGAATGAATGCATTTTAAAAATGGGATTGAAGAGCACTGTAGAAAACGAAAATAATGGAACTGATTTTCACTCATTTGAGTCAATTCCAATTTGAACTTGAATAGGAATTGCCACTTAGAAGGCTAAAATTATCTGTAAGTATGTTTTTACCCCTAAACCATAGAAGTTAAGTTAGTTTGAGCAAGACATTTTGGTTGTAACAATAAGAAAGAAATTGCATTGTAAGAAGAGGTCTGTCTAAATTTATTAGAAGCACTTTAAAAAAAATATATGTTCACTGTAACTGTTTAAAGAAATACGCTGTACTAGAAATGGGTCAAATCTCTAATATGTTGCTTCTATTTATGACATTATAAGCACATTTTTTTGTGATTACACAACTATCACTACAATAGGTAAGTATTGTTAACACTGTTGTTAAGGTTAGATAATTATTAAAAATCTTATAAAATACAAAGAATCAAATAATAACCCTAAATATAATTCCATTATTTTCAATCAAAAGCATTGTACTTTGTATTAGAACAGCAAAACAGATTAGAACTCCTTTATCAGTAACGAACATATACTCTTCACAGGAGCTATAAAGCTTTGATAAAAACAATCACAGTAGCATAGAACAGTCAAAGATGTCTAAGCCACATTTGAGGTCATTAGTTACTTGTATGTCTAGCAGTCCTCTCTTTGGAGGACTTGCTCTTCCTACCTTTGTAGAACTTCTCTCCTCCTCCCCCTGCTTCCCACCATCCCAGCTATCATCACGTGGTCTGAATTGGAGCTTCCTTTCTTCCTACCTGATACTACCTCATGGCTTTAGTGATGGGTCAGAATCGAACACTTCCATTGTCCATTTTCTAGAGGCTTCAGACTAAGATTTGGGTGAGAAAGAATCCAGAATGGTGTTTACTTACTTGAAATTTTCAGTAAGATTTTAGTCAATCAAGGAAAAGTGGCTTAAAAGAATCTGGTGTGCAAAAAAATCCAGTATAACAAGTGTGATAACAAAATACTTATTTCTTTTATAAAGACAAACTTCCAATCTTTAGTCACTGACCCACTTGTCCAAAGTCTAAAAATAACAAAATAATTTAGATGATAACTATATTCTTTGTAATGGAATTTGATCCATCTTTCTTTTCTTGGAGTAATTAGTAGAAAGTTTTCTCCTATTTCCTGTTCTGGGGTCTGAAAATATTCCTCCTAGTTTATATAAATGGAAGTCTCATAAATAAGATCAGCAGCAGGTCTTGACCCCTCACTTACAGACTTTTATAATAGCTCTTTGAGTGCATGCCCTGTCTCGCATGAGAGCAAGGACTTTTTAACTGTGCAAGTGTATTTTTAATTTGACCTTAATGCACTGTGCTATGTAGTATGTACTATGTCCGAGTAGTTAGTGAAATGTACTTGTTAAATGAACAAATGAATAGAAGATTGGCAGATGTAAGATAACTCATTTTTCTCTCTATTTAATTTTTTTCAATTTTTCTCTTAAAAAGAATTTAAATGCTTTCTTCCTACTGCATTTGTCATCCCTTCTTTAGGAGGCATATTTATTATACAGTTCATAAATGGTACAGATAGACTTTTTCTGTTTTCTGTGCTGCTCCCTTCTTGCTGTGAAAAACAAAAAAGTAAAGGCAAGAAAAACAGAGAGAGAAATAGGAAAAAAAAAAAAAAGGAAATGCCATGCTCTGCACTGGGGGTTTATTTACAGTCTCTGTGTGAGCTGAAGGAGACACAACATTGTGCGGTTGATGGATTGGCAAGAGCTAGTGCCAGATGTTGACCACAACAGGTGCATAATAGAAACACTCTTTGTGGTTTTTCCTCAGAATTCTAAATATATTTGGAAATAAGGAAAACATCTGCTTGGTATTTCTTTCATTGACAGGCTGCTATAGCTTTTTAAACTTTTTTTTAATTGGGGGGCATTTTTTTTGTGACATTGTAAGTGCTTCATCAAAATATTCTTCACAAGCAAAATTCTAGAATGTTTTGATATGATTGCATTTATTCAATGGCTACATTGTTTCTCACATTTCTGTCCATCTGCCTTTTGGTTCACAGCAGTCATGAATGCTTAATAAAAATGGAGCAACCCTATTTATTATGATTTGAAGATTGCAAAATTGTGCTGCAGACTCACCACATGGTTAGCATTCTTTTTCCTACAGCTTGGCCTCTGGTTACCATGGTTGTGACAGCGTCTAACACAGTTTTTGGTGGCTAAGTTAGAGATATGTATGAAAGCCATATGAAGAGTAATATTTGTAATCAGTAGCTTCACCAAACCCTCAATGGTGCTCCCTAGACAATCACCATGACCTGATATTCAAATATTGGTAGTTTCTGTCTCAATCTTTTCAGTTTTGAAGTCTCTAAGCAAGACCATGTGGAAAGAAGCTTGCAGCAACTACTAATGGCATATGTACTCAGTTTGTCCAATGGGATGAATGGATACATGGAGATCTTTCGCAGAAGAGTGAGTCATTGGTCCCTCATGGATGGCAGTATGTAGCAGGTGCAGACTGAATCTGGGCTGGAGTGGCAGAGAAAGAGAAAGGGGGCTCATGGTGAGAGGAAATGGGCTCCATTGCATCTAACTGAGAAAATCCTGATGCTTTTCTCATTTTCTAGACGATCAATATTTGTATAACCCCTCTCCTGCCCACATTCAGTGCTATACTCCCTTTCTTTAGCTTTATCAGAATGTGTTACATGTGGTCAAGAAAGCCTTGTTTAAAACAAATTCTACCCCACATTTAGAGCATGATGAAATGAATGCCAAGGGCTGTGGGAGGTGCATACTGTTTAATGTTTCAGACCATTAGTTCTTAAACTGAAGATAATGTGGAAAACTTGGGGGCATCTCAAAATTAACAGAAGAGAGTGTGACATTGGTGGTAAGTCTGTGAGGTATGGAAATAGCTTGCATTGGCCTCCTTGATATTTTTTAATCCTTTCTCCATATTGGTTTCTGCTGCAAAATCTTTATGTTGGCATTACCGGCCCCCAACCAGAGATCTTTGAGCTGAAATCTAGGTTTGGGCTTTGTGAGTTGTGAATTTCTTGACAAGACATTCAAAAGTTGGAATGAATATGTACACTGTTGAGCATACTTCTGAAGAGGTTTTTCATAGCTTCTAACAAATCATCAGAAATACCACCTCCCCCCAAATAGGTTAAAAAATGACGACTTCGGTATTAAAAATTGCCTTTCATTTTTTTCTACCTTCAGCAGTACTTTTGTACACGTCTCTCATTCCTTTGATGCTTTGTGCTAAGATTGCTCTTCAGAAAGGACTTCATATTTGTTGTTAACACTTTAGTGTGAATATTTACATACTACTTCTCAGGAATAGTCCTCTTTTTGTTTGAGTTCTGACTGTAGAACTAAACATGTTATTGCCTGTTTAAGGACTATCAAGCTTTAGGAACTGAGAGATGTGGTGCTTTTGGGTAGGACATTTTTCAAGATTGCTTAAAATCATGCAGCCACATTCCAGAAGACTCTAGAACTTATAAAAGCCACACAATTCTATTTTTCCTGGGGTGTTGCGAAAGCATCTTGGTGTTGTGAAAAAGTGCTGGTCTTAGAGCTGGCTAGTTTTGGCTTTATCTCCTGGATCCACCTCTTACTAATGGTGTGACTGTGGGTAATATAGTTAATCTTTCTGAGCTTTAATATCACCGTCCATAAAATGGCAGCTAACAATACTTCCATTATAATGCTGCAAGGATTAGTAGTAATTTATGTAGTTTGTTTTATTACTCAGTAGATGGTCGCTACAACGGATGGAAATAACACATGGGGAAAACAATATGGTAAGGGAGGTAAAAAGAGTACAATAGTGATGGTAATAAGCTTTAATAAGTGTTTTACATATATTGTCTTATTTAAGACTCACAATAATGCAATTTTTGGTCCCATTTCACAGATGAGGAACTGAGGCAAAAGCAACTCAATAATTTACACAAGACAATTCAGCTGGCAGTTGGTGGAACAGGTGAACTCAGTTAGCAGTCTTTGGAGCCCACCCTTAACCTCTAGTCCAGACTATCTCCCCTGGTGATGACAATAGTCACAGGTATGAGGTGTACACATTTGAGAATCTTCAGCTTTGATGATATTTCATTTTGTATTTTTATGTTATCTGGAAATGTAACTCTATAGAATTTCATTAATGTGCTGAACATTATCTTATCCACAAGTTTTGCCCTGATATCAAAACAGGATTTTTCCCTTAATGCTTGCTTTTCAGTTTAGTAAACAAACAAAAACCAATTTATTTGAAGTCTATTATATTCTAGGCATTGTATTTAGCTTACTAGCTTTGAAGAGATGACAGTCTCGATGAAGAAACACATGCATAAACAGATGATTTAAATATAAATATAGTAGGAGGTAAAACATAGATGCACAGGGATGCTGTGGGAATATAAAGAAGGAGGCCTTCCGCTGACCTGGGAAAACAGGGAGTGCTTCCCAGAGGCGATGGCCACAGTAAGTCTTGATAAGTAGGAACAACCAGCTAGAACAAGGAAGGTGGAGAGGATTCCTATTAGGTGGAATAGCGGGAGCAAAGGCATGGAGGCAGAAAACAACATGGGGCATGGGAGGAGAGGGGGCTGGTGCACAGAACTGCAAGCAATTGGACTTTGCCAGAGGTAGATGGATGTGGGGGTGGGGTAGAGCTGTGACAGGAGCAGGCACATGGGCTCTCGACATGCACTGCCACACGCCCCCTTGTTGAGTAGTTTGGCTGGTTGGTTGTCATTTTGTAAATGATGGGAACTCTAGAAGGGTTATGAAGAAGTGAAATGATCAGGTCTTCCTGTAGTTCTCCTGTGGAGCAGAGACAGGGACAGGATTTATCTCTTGGATTTCCTTCTGTCAAACAATATCTTTTACGGAAGCTTTTCATTTATTTCTCTTTCTGCCTTTTGTTTCTACAATCCAATGGGAGATCAGATTTTCATAACCTAAATGCAGTAATTTATGATAGCTTGTGTCCCTTTGGTTCTTTTTTCAATCCTTCTTCCTTATGTTTAATCTAATTTATTCAAACTTCCATTTTATAGTAATGTCTGAGTGAGTCTCATTCTCTGACTAGCCCCAGAGAGCTGGCTCATGTAAACTTAGGGGTCCTGGGCTTTACCAGACATTCCGTTGGATTTCTCCCAGAAGTGGAATAAGAATCCACAAATCCCAAATCTGAAAATTGTATTGTTTGCAGTAAAGCCTAGAAAAATATGGAGCCAAAGAACTTAGGAGAGTAATGTGAGGAGATAAGAGAGAGAAACTGCTCTTCATAAATAGAGAGGCTGTGCTCCCTGGAGTGGAAAGGGTGAAGCGGGCCAATTTATGCATAAAGCTCGTAGTTAGATTCTCAGTTGTCTTTCTTAGTTATACAAGGGACACACATGGGGACTCAGCCTCCTTGCACAGTTCAATTCTGCATAATGGAGCACTGATTCTCCGGGGGTGGGGGGGCAGATAAGGACACAATCAAAGCCACAGCTATTTCCTCATTGAGAGTTACTGCCAGCGTGGGTTACAATTGCTGGTCAGGGTATGTCACACCCCTTAGGTGCATCTGAGTAAATAAAAGATTGAGAACAACTGCAGGCATCCTCTGGGGGTGTGTGCTGTGGTGTGCAGGGAAACTTAGCCGAAACCAGGCATGATTATGTGGAGTTGGCAGCCATGTTTTTCCCAGTTCCCCACTGTCAGCTGTGTTTTCTTTTGTGACAGAGAAGTGACTTACAATAAGTCATAAATCAAAGGCTGCTCTCTTACTAGTGTCTAGAAGGCAAGGACCATGTCTTATTTATCTTTCTATTCCCACTGCCTCTCACAGTGCCTGGTACAGAACAATCACCCAGCAAATGTACTGCAAAATGAATAAGAAATGATCTTGGGAGGGTGGTGAGCAAAAAGGCAAAGATTTTATAAACTTCTAATTACTTAAAACACTGCATTTTTCTACCCAAGTGTTTGAATTGGGCCTTTTATATGTTAAGCATGTGGCTTATTTGGTAATTATTATTCTGTTACCTCACACTTAGAAAACCTAGCATTATGAATGAAACTAATTTGAGGTCTCTCAGCAACTGTTGATTTTCAAATACTTTTCTTCCCTACAACAAATAATACTCTTTAGGGAATATCCCCCAACTTTTTTTTAAATTTATCTTGATGAACTTAACAACAATAATTTGACAGTGAAGACATTTAAATCACGCACTTTAGTACAATTCCCAGAGCTAGAGAAGACAGGCCACTGTGATTGAAGCAATGGATTGAATCTCCGCTGCCAGATGGCAGTTGAAATATAATGGGCTTACAGCCGTCAGCCACAGCTAGAGATTTGCACGCAAAGGGTAAGCCTTTCAGTGATGGAAAATGGAAAGCTGGGTGGTTACTTGAAATTCGTACATTGTTCCTAGTGGCTTTATAAAGGCTGAGGGAAAACTCCATCCATGCAAATTCTGTTTAGGGCAGTATTTGTAAGGGAGCTGCATAAATGTACTGCTTGCATCCTGGTACTATTGCTATTTTATGTATATATATGTATGTATATGTACATATATGTATATATATATGGCATCTGATTTTTAAACGCATACATCTGAAATCAGAGCCACCATTATGTTTCTAAATCTATGATGTTTACATGATTTTATTCTAATTGTTCTTGAAAAACGCACTGTCAGTGAGAATGTGAGAATCGGCTTCCCACATCCCAAAAGCCATAAAGCCTAGGATTTCAGAATTTTCTCTGACTGATTTGATTTTCCTGGTTGTGTTGTATGCTGCAATTGGTTCAGGGCAAAAGTACTTTGAATTTCCTGCTCTATGTCAGAATAGCCCTGAAATAATAGAATTCTTGATAGGATGAAGCTGTTCTCCATGTTTCTATAACTTCTGTTAGAGAATGCATCTGGATCTATTCAACCATGTTCAATGTTTTTAAATGCCAAATGAGAGCTTCAGAAGAGTCCCTTGAGGAGGGAGAGATGACATTTGCCATGCTCTGCTAATATCAACTCAGGAAGAAGAATATATCTGGCAACACATTTATCCTGATAAACATGATGATTGGGAAAATTTTTGTTTAAGCATTGGCAGCATGTATTTACTGCTACATCTGTATATGGGCTGTCAGGTCACATAAAACAGGCGGTAACAGAAGACAGTTGCAGGGAATAGGTTATGTAATGAGATTAAGCCAATGAAAGCCTGGCATCCAGCTGTAATTCTACTAACAGTGTGGAGAGTCCGCTTATCCACGCAAGTCAAGGAAATTTTTTTTCTTTTTGGTCACTGTTCATGAAATTACATTGTCATCCCCTTCAGCTGTTCAATGAGCCACTAGAAAGGAGAATAAAATGTATAAAAATGGGAGGAAAAAGAGAAAGGCCTCAGGCTATAGAATTCATGGCTGGAGAATTTAAGATTTTTATGCAGGTAAATTTCCTAAATAGAAAAGGACCACAGAGTCTTAAGCCATTCAGAAATAAATATGTCGTTCTAAGTTTATGATGTTCACAAAATCCTATAGTATTACAACTCTCATTCTCACAAATATAGGACACTAGTCTTTAGAACAGCCTGAAAAATCATTCAAATGAGGGAGATATCAAAAACTACTGAAGCAGGAATTCCTTAAGTGTAAGTTAGTAGGTTTTCAATCACTTTAGTTTTACAATTTGACATTATTAACACTAATATATAGGTGCCTGCCAGCAAAGCTACCATTAAGAATCTGTCAGTATTTCCATTATATATCCCATTTTTCAGGGGTTAATAACTTGGTCATAAAAATTCACTGCAGGCTGAAATCAAGTCTTGAGGGGAAATCTTTTTCCTTAATCCCAACAGAAGAGTGTGTTCATATTTCTAAGACTAAGATGAGCAGAGGCCAGAAAAGGGAACGTGTATAAGTTTTCATTTCTGAAAATTTACCACCAATCCTGGTGCTGTCAGACGTGGTGGTATGTACTGTATTTCATTTGTTTGTTGGCTTTGCCATTTCTTCTTCTACCTTCTCCTCCCTTTTCCTTTCCCTTCTCTTCCTACTCCCCTTTCTTTCTCCTATAATATTGTGGTCTCCCGTGGAAGTTAATCCTAACGTGATTAACATATGGACTTTGCCCAGTGGAGAAAGAGCAAGGATGTCAGATTTCTACATACATTCATCAGAAAAAAAGCTCTGAGCTCCTTTTCCTTCTGGCTCTCTATAATCTTTTCATTACTGAAACATTCTTTACAGAAACATTATAACCTTATTTCAATAAGTTGGGAAAACTGTAACCTCTTACTTTGTGGCTAAGTGAGAGAATTGATCATCTCATAGTCTTTTTGACTAACCAGCAAGCAGTTTATCAACTTTCTCTGCATATATCAAATGCACAGTAACTATGAAAAAGTGCTATATTAGTATGAAACTGGTAAGGAATGAAACAGTTCTAAATTTTGTCATTACCTGAGACCTTTTAGATCTAGCTCAGTTTCTTCCAGGGCCTCATTCTCTGTGCATATTTCAATAGACAAAGGCTGGTCTACTTTTGGAACAAACTATTTTTTCTACAGGTAGGCAGTACTGAAAGTCTCTCTCCTTTTTTCCTGGGGGAGAAATAGTCAACCTACCCTTCATCATAGACCACCGAGCTATTGAAAATATTGTAGAGCTACTTTCCATGCAGGCTTAAAGGCAGTGAGTAGAAGAGAAAAAGAAAAATGCTCAGCTTTAACTGTGAGAAATTAGGGCAGGATAATTCTAAACATTCTGTATTACTTTGGTGAATTTGGTAAGGGAATTAAGGAAGAGTTGATATATATGTATTTCTAGAAGCATAAATAGTCTCAGTTCCGATTCAGATCTCTCCATTGGTGTGCAGGTAATTTTGACCTGTGTATATCTACCATCTCCTTGTAGTGCCTTGTCCTGACTTTTTGGGTTCTTTATTTTTGCCTGTCTGTTGCTTCTTGCCTCTTCTTGCTCCCCTCTACACTTCTTTGGGTAACCTGGCAAGCCTCCCTTGTTTCAGACACTGAGGGATCTGGGGTGCCTTGCTGCCCCCTACTGGTTATAAAAGACTATTGGGTTTGGGCCTTTCAAACAATCCTACATTTTTAAAATTAATGCCAACATTTGAGAGGTACTTCCTATGGAATCTTTTTATTAAATAATTTTTTGAATTTATGTAAATGTTATGTAGCTATTCGTATCGGTTTATAATTAGTGGCTTTGTTTTTTAAGTGTTTATTTTGACCTTTTTTTTTTTTAAAGAGTTTATTTATTCATTTGACACAGAGAGAGAGATTACAAGTAGGCAGAGAGGCAGGCAGAGAGAGAGGAGAGAGGAGGAAGCAGGCTCCCCGCTGAGCAGAGAGCCCGATGTGGGCCTCGATCCCAGGACCCTGAGATCATGACCTGAGCTGAAATCAAGAGTCAGATGCTCACTGGACTGAGGCACCCAGGCACCCCTAAAGAGTTGATTTCTTATGGTTTTGAATGTAGTTCCTTCTCTAAACTGAAAGCACACATATTGAACTTGCATACTGCTTCCTCAAAACAGTTTATTTAACTGGTGGATTAGTCTGCTTGGGCTGCCATAACAAAATACCATGGGCTGCATGGCTTACACATAGACATGTATTTTCACAGTTCTGGAGGCTGGAAGTCCCCAGTCAAGGTCCTCAAGGGTTGGCTTCTGGTGAGAGCTCTCTTCCCGGCTGGAAATAGCTGCCTTCTAGAGTGGGAATTCTGCTGTCTCTTCCTCTTCTAATAAGAACACCAGGTTAGGACTCTACCTATGACTTCATGTAACCTCTACCACCTTTTCAAAAGCCCTATCTCCAAATGCAGTCACATGAGATTGGGGCTTTACTAAGTAAATTCGGGCCAGGGGGACACAAACATAACAAAGGCTGATATGTGGATTTTAATAATTTAACTGATTTTCAACTAATAAATCAAATTATTTTTCTAAAACACACCAAGCGGGAGAATAAATGGGAATGGTATTAGCATTAGAATGATAAGACATGGTCCTCACCATGGTGAACTGATAACACAGCTGAGAAAATGAAATAAAATCAAGACTGAAACAAGGAAAAACAGTAAGAGTTCAAAGTACCAAATCATTATACAGCCTTTAATTACAAAAGAAATTCTAAGTGTGGACTGGAGTAACCAGAGAAAGCTTCTAGGAAGAAATTGTATTTAGCTTCCTCCTGAAAAATGTCTGGGGTTTTATTAACTTCAGGGGAGGGGTAAGAGTAAGAACATTTTACCACAAGGAAGGCTCTGGCTTCAGAATGAATACAAAATATTCAGTACCATTTGAGGAGCCCGGCTTGACTGTCAGAGAGGACGTTTAAAGGCCTTCTACAATAAAATGTTATTGTTTAATATTCCCTGAGTATCCATAGAGTGCTGGTTCAGAATATACATGACATGGTCTTTGTTCTTTGGACGTTTGCAATCAAAGACCATAAGTACTCAAGTCTGACAGCTTAGTGCTTTCACAATTTGCTTAAATCATCTGACATTTTCCCACCAGGCTACCGCTCCTAACTAAAGCAGTGGGTTAGGTGTCTTGGGCTGAAGCATATTGCAAAGAGTCATTTGTGTTAGGTTAGGAAAAAAAGTAAAAACGAAAAAACCCCTTCCTCCCTTCGTTTCTTTCTTTGGTTGGCTGCCTGGTACAGAATAATTTCAGGGCATCCAGTGGAGCCCTTGGCCATTCCAGAGGGCAAGGGGTTGGAAACACTGATTGGTTTGGAAACCTCGATATTTAATACTTTCTGTAGCTTCTCTGTAAGTTCCACTCAACAGTTCATTTATTCGTTCCTCCACCCATTGGGAAAACAGGCCTGAAAATAC
Source organism: Ailurus styani (assembly GCA_002007465.1). Classification (NCBI taxonomy): domain Eukaryota; kingdom Metazoa; phylum Chordata; class Mammalia; order Carnivora; family Ailuridae; genus Ailurus; species Ailurus styani. Next base: position 877,831 of record LNAC01000021.1, on the reverse strand, counting down.
CAATTCATAACACTAAATTAGGAATGTTAAAGATACACACGCTCTACCTACTCACAACACCTGTGGGCAGATCCTATAACACTGTGGACACCGACGTATTTCTAATTATACCATCTCTGATCATATACATGCTCTGGGCTTATCAGTAATAACAGAAAATATCACCATGATCCAAATAAGTCTGTAATTTAAACTGGATTCTTTACCACTGTCAGTCAAAAGTTGTTTTTTTTAAAAAGTCATTGTGATGTAAATCATATCTCCTTTTGCAGGCTCTGGTCTAGAGGAACAATTGTGTGGTTGAAATTTGTCTTTGACTTTGTCTCTTATTTCAAAATCATTTTCCTCCCTTGGCAGATCCTCTTCCCAGCCCAGATTACTGCATTTCCCTGTGCTCTCACTCCTGCTCTCCCCATTCATCGAAGAAAAGTGTCTGTTATCAGTCACATAGAACCTGGTATGAATTTAAGTCATAGTGCTATCTCTCTCTGGGGGATTTATATGTTTGGATTTATCTATAATTCTGGAATAAATGCCTTTGTCTCCTATAAAATTTAGAAGCTTTAGGCATAAGCATAGCAAAGAAAACTGTTTTTGAAGTTAAGGAGACTTACTGTTGCTGTTGAAATCACACAGAAGAGTTAGCAGTCAACTTTATGGAGAAGATTGGTATCTAAAGTGTAAAAGTCTCTCAAAGTTAGGGATTTATGTAAAATGAGAGGTTAGAATTCCAATTAAGGGACATATTACTAAGGTATTTTGGAGATGTGAAAATGAAACTAACATTTATTGGGCATCTATTATATGCCAGGCAAGGTGCCAAACAGCCTCACATTTCATTAGCTCATTTAAAGCTTCCAGCAATTCTGTAAACTTTGCCATCGAGGAAACAAAGTTCTGGAGGTTAACTAAGTTTCACAAATATCCTGCAGCTAGGAGATGATGAAGCCATGTCTCTCGGGCTTTGAAGTCCATTATCTTGGTGCAGGGGAGACAAAAGTTGTCAGAATACATGACATTTGAGTGTCTGCTTTAGTTTGCTCTATTAAAATTTTGCTTTGAACATTTTGAATTAAACTCCTGTAATCACAGAATGGCATGTCCTTTGCACCACACACACCGCCTTGCTGGTTTTTATTATGCAGAACCAAGATGAGTTGCCTTCAGAAAAATTTGCAATTCATTTCTGTGGGCGGTGACTCTCTATACCAGGATGGTAAGCTCTAATACAGAAAGTATAAGGTTATTCAAGAACTGCCTGATACATAGTTGGCATGTGGGTTTTTTTTTTCACAGATTTTATTTTGTTTTTATATGCAACACTACTGTCAATTTCATATAGCCAAGTGATTCTCATAGGATACTTTCGTTGGTTTTTTTTTTTCCTTTTTTTAAGTTGAAGAAAAATTAACATACAGTGTTATATTAGTTTCAGGTGTACAATATAATGATTCAGCAATTCTATGCATTACTCAGAGCTCATCAGGATTTCACCCCCTTCCCCATCTCCTCTCTGGGAACCACCACAGTTGGCATATGTCATATCCCAACTAACCTTTGGAAATGAATATTTCTGTCCTAATTGAAAGTAAGGGCGCCTGGGTGGCTCAGTGGGTTAAAGCCTCTGCTTTCGGCTCAGGTCATGATCTCAGGGTCCTGGGATCGAGTCCCACATCGGGCTCCCTGCTCGGCGGGGAGCCTGCTTCCCCCTCTCTCTCTGCCTGTCCCTCTGCCTCTTTGTGATCTCTCTCCCTCTGTGAAATAAATAAATAAAATCTTTAAAAAAAAAAAAAAAGAAAGTAAGCCACCAAAAGTCAACCAACACAATCATATGGTTGGAGTAATCATATATCTTGGACCAAAAATTGGGACACATCAATGGATGAAATATTTGAAATTATGGCTGCCCCATTATAGGCAGAATATATGATTAGCCTGTTTCGTGTTAAGAGGATAATTTTGTATTTCTTCTCAATTAAACTTAACTGTAGGTTCACTTGAGGATGTGTTTTAGTGCTTTACTGAATGAATCTGCCCATTTTTAAATTTTACTGAGAAATAAAGAGAAAATTATGTTGTCAATAGACAGAAACTATAGTTAGTGACTTATGCACCAAATTCATTTTCTTAGGAAATACATAGACCGTCTTGGAATTCTTTTTTTTTTTTTTTTTTAAAGATTTTATTTATTCATTTGAGACAGAGAGAGAGATTACAAGTAGGCAGAGAGGCAGGCAGAGAGAGAGGAGAGAGGAGGAAGCAGGCTCCCTGCTGAGCAGAGAGCCCGATGTGGGCCTCGATCCCAGGACCCTGGGATCATGACCTGAGCCGAAGGCAGCGGCCCCAACCCACTGAGCCACCCAGGCGCCCCCGTCTTGGAATTCTTAACAGTAAGAATGCCTAAACATTATAGTGAAGGGAAGTAAAAACAAATCTTGTTGAGGTCAGCAAATGCCCTGCCATGTTTTTTATTTTATTTTAATTTTTATTTTTAAAGATTTTATTTATTTATTTGACAGAGAGAGAGATCACAAGTAGGCAGAGAGGCAGGCAGAGAGAGGAGGAAGCAGGCTCCCTGCAGAGCAGGGAACCCAATGCAGGCCTCAATCCCAGGACCCTGAGATCATGACCTGAGCTGAAGGCAGAGGCTTTAAACCACTGAGCCACCCAGGCGCCCCCTGCCTTGTTTTTTAAATTAAAATCATCTATGTGGCACTGGGTATTATATAAGACTGATGAATCACTGAACTCTACCTCTGAAACTAATACACTCTATGTTAATTAATTGAGTTTGAATAAGATAACATTTAAAAAGTAAAAAATAAAAAACAAAGGAAAAAAATCATCTATGTGAACTGAGACCAGTTTGAATCCCTCTTTGGTTCAAGAAGCTCATTTTATATATCACTTTTAAAAAAGTTTAAAATATAAAGTGTGGTTGTTTTTCTAAGTTACATTAAATTAATGTGAATAATAATAAAGCTTACTAACTTAAAAATGTGTTTTCTTTAGGTGTATGCTTTAGAAAGCACTACTAACTCTTTTTTTGGACATAGTGATCTAGAAAAACAGTAAGAAATATATTGTCAACTCTGAATTATTCACTTATTCAGTATGAATACTCTAATATGAAGATAATACAAGTTCTTTGCTCTGCCTCTGGTTACCTGCCCTTGAGCAATCCTCTCTGCTTATAGTGATCGAGAACAGAGATAGGGTAGGAAAATGGGACAGGAATTTACCCAGGGCCTACCCTGTACTTGCACTAGATGATGGTGGGGAAATAAATGGAAACAGGTATGTAACATTGTATTTGGGTCTTCTAAAGGTTCATTTATATATACAATTTATATTTTCATTTAGGCATAAAAAAACTTGAGGCTCTGACAGTGTAATTTATAAGTTTACCCATGCTACTATAAATGTTGGTTCTATTAAAATGTACTTTTAGGGTACCTGGGTGACTCAACTGTTAAGCGTCTGCCTTCAGCTCAGGTCATAATCTGGGGGTCCTGGGATCGAGTCCCACGTCGGTCTCCCTGCTTGGTGGGAAGCCTGCTTCCCCCTCCCCAACTCCCTCTGCTTGTGTTCCTTCTCTCCCTGTCTCTCTCTCTCTAATAAATAAATAGAGTCTTTAAAAAAAAAAATGTACTCTGGGCGCCTGGGTGGCTCAGTGGGTTAAAGCCGCTGCCTTCAGCTCAGGTCATGATCCCAGGGTCCTGGGATCGAGGCCCACATCGGGCTCTCTGCTCAGCAGGGAGCCTGCTTCCTCCTCTCTCCTCTCTCTCTGCCTGCCTCTCTGCCTACTTGTAATCTCTCTCTCTCTGTGTCAAATGAATAAATATAAAAAAAAAATCTTTAAAAAAAAAAATGTACTCTTAAATGTTATCACAAAATATTCCTGCCGTCTTTAAAAAATAGACTTTGATTGATTTGGAAGTGCCCAGGTCACTTTAAAAAGAATTTTCAGTAGTCTGCGGAAAGTAATATTTATAACAGCGTGAAACTCGGAGGAAGGGAACTCGGGGGAAGCACGTTCAAAAACTTCCAGGGTAACATGGATGCATACTGTGTGTGCTTCTTTCATCTCATTTCTTGCTGCCATAGCCTTTCAAGGAAGAAAATAATGTATTCTTCATGGAAATAAAAGCAGAGAAGGCAGTGTAAGAAAGATGTATTTTGAGAGCTAATTGAAGTGCTCATGAAGCAAGTTCGTGCTTTTCTGCCAATAACTTGTGTGCAGAGACAGGACAGATTTTCAGCCCCCCTCCCAAACTGGGATACATTGAACAAGAATTGTTCTGGTATTTTTAAATATCAAAAATATTTTATATGAGCTGTTTTTTAATAGCTCAGTAGAGGAAAACTCAAGATGAATGAGTCTATAGTCACATCAAAAGTTGGGTGTACGGAAGGCACTGTGATGGGCACAATGGGGGTCAGTGGAAGATAATAACCTGGAAAGGGGTGGGAGCAGGCAGTGCCCAAAGGGTTGCTTTGAACTCACGTGTGCCATGGTGAAGTTGCTATGGACCAGATGGCTAAGATATCCAATAGAGAGGAAGAAATCATCACCAGGATCAAGAGAGATCAGAACAGGGGCAACTTGGAAACTGTTGGGACAAAGTCAAGAATAAGAAGCCGGATATCTGGGGTGAGAAGCTGGTAGTGAAGGAGAGACCATTGTGTCATTAAAGATTTAATCAGGGTTGAATGACCTCTGGCAATTTATTTACAAAAGGACTCTTACAGCCCTGGGCCCCGGTGCTCTTGCTTGGACCACTGAGAAGTCTCATTACAAAATACAAAATAGATTTTTTTAAAAAGAAAGAAAAAAGAAATTTAAAAGGTTTTAGCCACGTATATAGATGGAAGTGGTGTATAGCTTTTTTGTTTGTTTACTAGTGGGATTAAATACTTTCCATAGTTGTTTAATCTGATTTTATTTTTTCCCCTTCAATTAAATCTAGTGCCTTATCTTAGTAAATATTATTTACCTCCTGTTTACTGATCATATATTACATGTAAAGTATGGTGCCAATGTTTCGGACATGGCCGTGGAGAAATAAAAAAGGATTGGGCGCCTGGGTGGCTCAGTGGGTTAAAGCCGCTGCCTTCGGCTCAGGTCATGATCCCAGGGTCCTGGGATCGAGGCCCACATCGGGCTCTCTGCTCAGCAGGGAGCCTGCTTCCTCCTCTCTCCTCTCTCTCTGCCTGCCTCTCTGCCTACTTGTAATCTCTCTCTCTGTGTCAAATGAATAAATAAAAATTAAAAAAAAAAACCTTAAAAAAAAAAAAAAAAGGATGATAGATCCTTTTTCTTACAGCCATGTACTTTGGTGCTTGTCCAGAATAATGTGAAGGAGGAAAGGAAGAGGATGGGGAAGGGGGTAGGGAACGTTAAATGCAGACACACCTCCAAGCAGCTAGACTCGTTTCTAAACGGAACCACTGGTGAGTGGAACTCCTACATCTCCTTTAATTCTGTCCAGGTGATCGATACTGGAGAGTTATCTCTGGGTCTAGGGGCAGAAGAGCAGGCCAGATGGAAGATCCAGGAAGCCCGTTGAGACTCAGTGAATGTTTTATAACATGCTTACCTGCTGGCTCATCAGTTAAAAATGTCAAGAAAATTTCAGATTTCACTTCTGATGAGATGAGACAGTGTTCTGCTGAGGAGACCTTGTAAAGGTCCCAGTTAGGGCTCTGACCTTCATTCAGGTTAGGTATTCACAGTGGATATACCTAGGGGCCACTGGCTGAGGGTCTTTTGGTATTAGTGAAAGCAAGTTCTGCACTGAGTAGAGGAGACATTTTATCTTATGTTGTACCCTCCCCTCTGGGCTTTGACAGTGTGCCCAGCCTTCAGCAGGGAGAGTCAAGTTTGGTTACTTTCCTGCAGTCTTTGATTAATGAGCAGGACCATTCATCCCTTTCATGATCATGTTAGTGACTTTCTCAAGGGCTCTCAATTGGAGAAGTCAGCAGATGGCTGGGAAATACCCACCTGCTGTTTGAAGTCCTTATGAGGCTTGTTAAGCTGGTTCTTTCAGGAATCTTATGTGGACAAGAGTAACCACCATGCTACTTTTTGCACGTTTTCAAAATCCCTTTTTTTTGCTCTTTGTTCAACAATCAAGTGGCTGAATAGCTTAAGTGAATTATTTTGCAGTTCCCTCTCTGAGATAAAGCTGGTTAGACACTTATTATATGAACACAGAATTGTATTACAGACTTAGTAGTGTGAATATGAGATTCGATACATCTGCCGGTATATGGAGGCTAACCCATTTATCCATCATTCTCTGAATTAAGAATTGTATAGTGAAGATAGCACCGAGATTCTTTTACTGAACGACTCATTTAATCATTGCCAGGGTGATTCTAGGTTTTCCAATGAACTACTCTAAATTATAGTTTCCTCTAATCTGAAAAATGGGGATTAGCAACAGCAAGAGAGCAGCATAAGATAGTATATAACCAAGACCTAAGGGGGCTGCTGCAAAGAAAATGCCATCAGAGTTTAGAGGAGAATGAAAGGAGCAAGGGTTACTGTGGAAAGGCAAGAGGTAGTTGCATTTCAAAAAAGGGAAATGGTGGTGTTGAGAGGACTGATACTAAAAGAAGCTGAAAAGAATTTAAAGTTCTAAGTTCAATCCTTCCCCCAAAATGTTCTTTGCCTCATATATTCACAGTCAAACTCCTTATTTATAAGTTAACTCCTTTCTAAATGTTGGGAACTCTTCTCTGGCCCTCCCTAATGTAGTTGATCACTGTCTCCCTTAATGGTTCCTATCCTTAAAAAAATTACATATTTATATTCTTGAGAGTATCTCACTGTGTGAAAACAGTACTGTGATTAAGTATCACTTCTGAAATGAGACAGACATAGGTTCTAGTCTCAGTTTAACTGCTAACTGGCTCTCTGACTTTGGGTAAATCATTTACCCTTGACCATTTGAGCAAGGTCTCAGGTCTTTCATCTGTTAGCTGGAGATGATAATATCAAGATTGTGGACAGTAAATCGGGGATCGTGTCTCAGTGAATCCTGCATGTAGTGAACACTTCAAAAATGATGTCCATTGTTAACTTTTATGGATCTGGTGCCCTTATTAGATGGTGTGGCACTCTTATCACGCTTCTCTTCAGATAGTAGCACCTCGTATGGGGCCAAGCATGTGGCAGAAACCTGATAAATACTTGAGCCAAAAGGAGCATTCAAGAAGAGAAGGCATTTTAGGAAATAATGGCAACAAAGATACAGAAATGGAAACAGATCTTCCATGTGAGCAGTAGCGGAGGAGGCAGCGGGAAAGGAGATACTATGAGGCGTTTCTCTGAGCTGATCAGAGGAAAGATTTACACTGGGGAATGAATTATGCTGGATGGATTGTTGGGGCAGAGGTAGAGGAGGACCAGGTGAAGGAATCTGGATTTGATGTGGTGGGCAATAGGGAGTCATAGTTTTTTGAAGACGAGTGACATTATGAAAATGATGAGTAAATCGATTAAGACTTTCATGATCCAATAGCAAATGATTTTAGATTATTCCATTTACTGTGACAATTTATGACTGCAATTTGCTGCCATCTTACTTGATTGGTAGAGGGACAAATCAGTACTTTTCTCTTCTTTCCAAGTTTTTAAAGAAAAAGTAAATATTGTTTTTCATCCTAGATGCGGCTGTGTGTTGAGGACTCCTTTAAATCAGTGAAAGTACTCCCGAAGACATCGAAGGGTGTCTCAACAATAATGATTAATGACTTTAAAATACCCATAAATCTTTGAGGAATGAACAAACCGCTATTAGAACCATATGTTCCTCTCATTTTTCACATGGAACTTCTATGAAAGTCGCCAGGAGTTCAGTGGAATGATGAAGACAAGCATATGGCACTAGATCAGAACTAAATTAATAACAGTATGAAAACACAGCTAAATAGTGATAATCCCCCTTGTTATCCAGCTTTTTTCTTTTCCAGACAGCCTTGCAGTGTATAGTTAGCACCGAAAAGACACTTGTTAAATGGGGAGAACCGATGTGCGAGAAGAAGCCATGTGGCATATCTTTTGAAGCAAGCTGAAGAGGCAGGGATTTGGGGCTTCTTTTCTCAGGACTGCTGTGGAGTCAGAGATCAAAAAGGAGCCTAAACCTCACTATGCTCTAAGGCACTGCATCTGACTCTGCCCCACACTGTTGCCATAGTCACCCATCTCCTAGCAACAATGAACAGCATTTTCATGTCTCTTAAGTGACAAAGCATGTGAGTAAAACACATAAATGTAATTACAATAGGCTAATCATCTCAGAGGTTACCTCATGGTTAAGGTTCACTGTGAAAATCTGTATGAATCTTTGGTTTCTTGATTTGATCTCTCCTGTGATGGGTGTCGATAAGAAAATGCCTTGGCTCAAATTGAAACAGCTCAGCAGTGTGCTTTTGAATATAATGACTGCAAATATCACTACACAGAACATGATAAAGGGGAACTTTGTTTCAAAAAGTGAAAAAGCTCTTAGTTTGAATAACCTGACCATCATTATCTAGAATTCTGAGTAGAATATCCCGGAGGTGGAAAAACCCAGACCTTAGGTCTGGGAAGAAGGAATATTCCATCCAAACACATTCAGGCTCAAACAATCCATTAGCAGCCTTTGCCATGAGCAATGAGTCTCAATTGAGGTCACTAATCAGAAGCAGGAAAGAAGCCGAAATAAAGATAAAAGGAAAAGGCTGTATGCGTCATGCTTGTCCTTGAGGCAAAGTTAAAAACAAACTCTGTGGCACTACTTATGGGATCTTTAGTTGTTTATTTCTAAATGTTTTTGTGTCATATTTCTAATAATCTCTATCTAAATATTCTGCCAAAAGAAATCCATTGAGATACCAATCTCGTTTTAAAAAAATGTTATAGCCTTGAATCCTAATAAACCTTGCTATTACACTGACCTACGTGCCTAAAATGAAAACTCAGGAGAGCTTAGACAGCCACAGAGAAGTTACTAACAAAGAAATCAATGCCTATTTTCATTTTAAAATGGCATTTTGTGTATTATTTACAAGTTATATCAGCTCTATCCCCTGACCCACTTCTTTAGGAATAAGAGTATGTATGTCATGGTATGAATACTTCTTTCCTGATTCTGTATCAGAACCTGTGCATTTGGTAAATGTCAATGAAAGACGCACACTGTGGGAAGTAGATTCCACAATGGCACTGAGAGATTTCACTTGAGGGGAAGTAGAGCATCGAAACAATGTCTCTGAGATGAAATAAATAATCCCCACACCTAGGCGGGCCATTATAATGTGTTTACACGTTGCATGCAGAGCAAGTTTAGCTGCGCTAACTGCTTTGTGAAAGGAAAATCCTCCTGAAATTAAATAATCAAAGAAGATAGGTGAGTGCTGATTTTGTGAAATAAACAGTGATTGAGGAAAGAAGAAAAACCAGCAGGACTCAGCGTGAAGCAAATTAATTCATGTTGGAGATTTACTCTCCTGAAGAAATTAAATTGCCCACTTTCTAATCAGTACAGTTCTTGGCATGCTGTTTCTTTCTCTTTCTTCCTAAATTTGTTTCATGTTAGAGCCCCTTAATTTTTCACTCCACTATTTTTAAAATTACAATTTGAAGCTCTGATTCTTTGTGTGGTTCTGTGAAGTTTGGCATTCAATCAGTCCCTTTACCATTTATTTGTTTTTGGAAAGGAAAATTCCTTTCCAGTCATCTCATTTATTTATTTCATTTGCTTCTGCTCCAGAAGAGAATAGAAGGAGACACCACGACTACTGCATCTCTTCTGCATTATACAATTTTATGGCTCAAGGGAAAAGCATGTTTTCATTCTACTAATTTGGAATCACTGAAGAAAAACCATATCTTAGTTTTTATTCAGAGTATATAGCTGCTCAATGTAAATAGAGATTGCTGGGTTCTTTCCTTGTTCTTCTCATCCTGTAGCAGGAGAAAAAAAAAGCACAAACTGTTGTTCTTCCAGTTAAATCTGCACACAGAGGAAGATGTCAACACACATTAAAACTGAAACCACATTTGAGAAGACACGCAGAACTTTGCAAATGCCACTGCTGTTTATAGAGCTTTGAGCTGGAGGGGGATATCATATGTTTTTCAATCTGTTTTTTTACTCTTCTGCTGTCTTAAAATAAACCATATAATTCTTGTTCTTGGCCTTAGAACGTGAGTTATGCCATCAGTCTGTTGTGATTCATTTGCTAAAATATTCTGGTGATGAATGTCTCTTCCTTCCTGTAATAACTGTTGTGTTACTACTTTTGCCTAATGGAAGCCATTGTGTCTCTTGGATGGCTGACAAGTAGGAAAGGGCAGCTATGTGGCACAAGCACTGGATGATAATTAAAGCTGGTGAGATTTCATTTGAATCCTATCTTCCTTACAGGCACTGTTGCTTGGTGGGAAAATTCCACTGGCACCACCTGCATACCAACTTTGATTTCAAACGGTGAGGCCAGATTTCTGAAAGTAAGGTATTGGAACATGACCATGCCTTAGCGTTGAAGCCAGTAATACACTTTGCTCTCTAAGTTATGGATGTGAAAGTAGTTTTGGTGATGACTAACATGTCTAAGCAGTCTTCTCCCAGCTGTCATATCTGGATTTGACTGTTCTGCAGAAAGGCACAGGTGTGATATTAATACCTTTGGGGGCATTAATTATAGCTTCTTGTAACCATCAGAAGACAGAAGAGCTACCCTGAATATCTCAACAGCTGGGTTACTGCCAGATATTCAAAGTATTAAAGGCAAGGGTGATACCTTTTTGGTTGGGTCTTCATGGAAATTGAGTCTGTTGCTGCTACCATTGTTTGAAGGTGTTTTAATATTGTAAAAGATCATCCTCCCAACACGGGATGGCTAGAGGAAGGCATCTCTTGAGGAATGAGTGATGGGTAGTGAAATAAAAAAATTGAAGTCAGTAAAGACTTGATCAGCATTACCAGAAAGGTTTTAGGGTCAAGCGTTGGGAGGGAATATATGAATGTGTAAGATAGGAATTTGTGATCTTTGCAGGAATATATAAATGTGTTAGATGGGACTTTGTAATCTAAAAAGTGAAAGTTCTCCAATTTTAAATGGTGTTTGGTTTGAGTCACTTGATGCAGTTTCCCCCATAGTTCTGCTAAATCTTGTTAGAGACCTGGAAGAACTTACTATTGAAAGCTAAGATTATCAGAAAAGCTGATATCGAAATCACAGATATGTTTCTAACCAATAATAAAAAGCTAGAGCTGGATGGAGAAAATAATAGCAAGGTTATACATTTATCCTGCCCTCCACCCACCAGAATATTGTTCAGATGCCCCTTTAATGTGGGGATTCTGCCTTTTATGCTTGTCCCACCTTCACATTTCCACCCAGAAAGATACAGAAGAACTAGCAGTGCCCATTGAATCCTTGTTGATGAGGAAAAGTGGAGCACAGAACAAAAAAGCTTTGGCAGCAATCCATGCTGGATGCTGGTATTTTTATAAACTTTATTAAATGAGAGAACCAAGCAGGAGAGGAGGTAGAAAATTTTACTTTGGTAGAGGAGCTCTGCATTATAAGAATACCTGTGAGGCACTAGGATTGAGCTAAAGCCGTGCACATCAAAATGCTTTCCTACTGTGGATCTGAGAAGGGAATGCAACCAGTATCTGTGGGCTCCTCATAGGTAGACAACAGCCCTGGGTAATGTCTCCTTGTTAAATGAGGAGGAGTGTGGAGAGAGAGAAAGGTTTATTGCTTAAAGTAAAATTACTGGGTCATGACCTATGCCAGTACATACACGTTCAGCTTTAGTAAGTATCATCAACCAATTTCCCCAAGTAGTTGTACTTCCACCAGCAATGTATGAGAATTGCACTTGCTCAATATCCTTGTCAACTCTTGGTATTTACTGTCTTTTTTATTTTAGCCATTCTGTAGGATGGGTAGTGGTATCTCATTGTAGTCCTAATTTGGTTTTACTCGGTGACTAATGAAGTGGAGCATATTTGGTGAATTAATAGGACAATTTCTAAGAGACCAAGGAGCCACCTGACAGACTATCTCATCCAGAGGTAATTTCAAAATATTTAACAACCAGTAAGATACAACATTGGAGTGAATACTGGCTTAGAGTGATGTAGTGTGGTCCTTCGTGAACTGGCTCTGCCATGTGCTGACTCCTAGTTGAAGGAATTGTGCCAGGTTTGAGGGGTCCTGGAAGGATGGCTGGGCTTGGCTGGGGGAGTGGGAGGGGGAACTCTGGGTCACGGGACAGCAGCTATATGCAACCCATGAAGATCATTTCAGTATTTAATCAATTGCATGACCATAATGGCATATAGTAGCTAAATATCAGCCATATCTCATCCTAAGGGAAGAGAGAATCAGACCCACAGGACTGATTAAATGGAGGGTGAAGGGAGGAACAACTTTGAGTATACAATAGTAATTTTTTTTAGTGTGTCTGAGTAGAGTGGGGAGGTTTGGGGAAAAGATTGAGGGATCGTACATAAAACCAGAAGGAAATATCTTCCTACAAACTGTAAGATATCGAAGGAAGAAAGAATCATAACTTCGACACACCTTTCACAGAAGGCAAAACCAAAAGGAGAGAATTTACTCTTAATTTCATTTTGACATCTTAGGTTCATTAACTTAGTCTCCAATAGTAGATGTTGGTTCTCAGTAAATAGTGGATGGAGCAGAACAGGGCAAATTTATGTATACTCTGCTATAGCTCAACAATTTTCTTCTCAAGCACACATGAGAAAACTCCTCATGACTCTCAGAAGTCATTCGAGGCAGACTTATTAGAGGGCTGGAGGACGTTCATAAGCCTGTGGAGTAGAGAGCTGGGGCTATCTTTATTTATTTATTTATTTGCTTTTTTTTTTTTTTTTTTTGGTTGTGGTAAAAAATACATAATGTAAAATTTATCATTTTAACCATTTGTAAGTGTAAAGTGCAGTGATGTCAAGGACATTTGCCTTGTTGTACAACCATCAAAACCATCTATCTCAAGAATTCTTTCATCTTCCCAAACTGAAAGTCCATGCCCATTAAATATGCTTCCTCCCTCCAACCCTAGGCAATCACCATGCTACTTTCTGTCTCTATGAATTTGATTATTCTCGGTACTTTACATACGTGGAATCATATAATGTTTGTCCTTTTGTGTTTGGTTTATTTACTTAGCACAATGTCTTCAAGATTTATCCATATTGTAGCCTATGTCAGAATTTCATTACTTTTTAAGGCTAAATAAAATTCCATTGTATGTACATACCACATTTTATTTATATGTTCCTTTGTTAATGGAAATTTGGGTTGTTTTCACTTTGAGGCTATTGTGAATAATGTTGCTGTGAACATTGGTGTACAAATATCTCTTTGAGTCAAGGCTACATTTTTATAACTTAACTAATATATCTCTAAGGGAGTGGGCTTTGTACATAGATGTGCGCTCTTCTGGGGACTTTATCATTATTTTTTCCTCATCTATAATATAATAATAATTGCTGGCCTTTAGGAAGTGCTGATATCTTGTAAGCATTTAAGATACTGTTTTAAGTATGTTACTTGCCTTATTCCATTTAAATCTCAAAACAGATTTATAAAGTAGGTAATATATAAATATGAAGTAGATAATATAAAAAATATTTTAGGGCGCCTGGGTGGCTCAGTGGGTTAAAGCCTCTGCTTTCGGCTCAGGTCATGATCTCAGCGTCTTGGGATCGAGGCCCGCATCGGGTTCCCTGCTCAGCGGGGAGCCTGCTTCCTCCTCTCCCTCTCTCTCTGCCTGCCTCTCTGCCTACTTGTAATCTCTCTCTCTCTGTGTCAAATAAATAAATAAAATCTTAAAAAAAATATTTTATAGGTGAGGGCATTTTTTCACAGAGAAGGTTTTATCCAAGGTCACACAACTAGTATGTGCCTAAGTGTGTCAATCGCTTCTTTGTGCTTAGAAATGTTGCAGATCTAATGTAGATTTCAGGTCCATGTCACATGTTCTATGTCCGGGTTTCCATTAGTGTTACTTCAGTATCCCCCAATAATAAGATGAAATTTTGCTTCCTATTCCATCAGTTTTTGTTTTTAAGAATGGCATCTTCTGGAACCCAGGGCAAGGATTGGATATCTATGAGTCTACCTGTCATATACCATCAAATATTCTCAAAACTTTATCTTAGTCCTCAACAGACTACTTGACTCCCTAAGTCCCTGCTGATGGGAGGCAACTGTGCAAAAATAAGCACAGATCCCAAGTTCCTCATCTATAAATCCTGGAACTATGTGTGTTTTAGAATGAAAAAAATTTTTTTTCTGTTAAAAAATTCTGCAAAACCTCTCGTGAAATTTGTGCGACATCTTAAATTCAAATTTTTAATATTTCCACAATAAACTGTATGAATATTCATACTGAGATCAATTAAATTTATAAATAGCCTCATGTCAGTTCCAACTAAGTTCAGTTGCCAAATGAGTTTTGACGCCAAATAATAAACATATCTTTAAGTTTTCAGAATTTTTAGAATTTCATCATTGGGATAAGGGCTTTTGGAACTATGCACTCAAGTAAAGATGGCCTGAGTCCATTTTCCCAAAAGTCAGCCATGCTCTACCCAGCAGGCCCAGTAAACCAATGCAATTGTTTTAATTCCATGGCAGATTCAGGTTCTGTGCAGCCTGAAACTTAACTTGCTGGGAAAAGAAAAAGAATATAAAATTACAAATAGAAAATTTGGTATGAAATTGCATACTTATTTAGAATGAAAAATCACCACAAATTAAACATTTTTAAAAACCAGCTAACAAATACCACAAATACCTTTTTTTGGTTTATGATTTTTGCTTCTACTTGATACTTTCTTCTTAATACATTCACATTTTGGTATGCTCAGTAATTCTGAAAAAATAATAAAAGGAATCTGAAAGTATGGAATGCATAAGAGCAAGCCAAATGTATGCCAGGATTAGTGTTTTGCTGTAATGGGCCACATACTTTTGTAATCAAATTGCTCATGTAATATACATTGAATAGATAAATGTAGGAGCTTGGTCATAGAAGCACTTTGTATCTTCAGGGCATTTTGTTGCCTTTGTAACATTTTTGCATGTCATTTCATCTGGAATCTCTGGTTTTATCAGAACAGTGCACTATATATACTAAGATGTGATTTGGAATAATAAAACATGTGACTTTATATATAGCTATATTTATTTTTTGTAGTACTGCTTCAGGTTTGTGCAAACTCAGAAATTCTGATAAATTCAGAATTTATCAGAAAACTAAGAAAACTCAGAAAACCTACAAACTCAGAAATTCTGATATATTATTTTTGGACCATTCCATTGTATAGGCTGTATTACAGATTATATTTCTTTCTTTTTTTAAGATTTTATTTATTTTACAGAGGGAGAGAGATCACAAGGAGGCAGAGAGGCAGGCAGAGAGAGAGGGGGAAGCAGGCTCCCTGCTGAGCAGAGAGCCCGATGTGGGCCTTGATCCCAGGACCCTGAGATCATGACCTGAGCCGAAAGCAGAGGCTTTAACCCACTGAGCCACCCAGGTGCCCACAGATTATATTTCTGAGAGGAGAAAATTACATTTTGATTAGTCATTGATGAGAATTGGTTCCTCTCATTACGATTCTATATGTCTGATGATTAGAAAAATTTTCCATAGACTAGTTTCTGGCTCTGGACTTTCAAACCTCATTTCTCCACAACTTATGTACTTACATTACAATAAAACCTTTGTCCCTGTACCTCCCTGGAGATGAATCATCATTTAGTCATTCCTGGAAGCCATTCCTGCATCAGGATGACTAGCAATGCACAAACCTACGTACAGACAGAGGTCACTGGGGGCTAGGCCAAACCCATGTTAAATGAATTTGCATCTCAAATTTCCTTTAGCTGGATCTCAGTCTGCTCATGGCTCCTCCAGTGCCACCAAACACATAGGACAACGTGATTGAGAGGAAGATGGAGTGGAAAGGGACAACAGTGTTCATTGGTTGCAGTTAAAATTATTTTGCAAAATTTCTTTTTTTTTTTTTTTTTAAAGATTTTATTTATTTATTTCACAGCAGGAGAGAGATCATAAGGAGGCAGAGAGGCAGGCAGGGAGAGAGGGGGAAGCAGTCTCCCTGCTGAGCAGAGAGCCCGATGCGGGCCTCGATCCCAGGACCCTGAGATCATGACCTGAGCTGAAAGCAGAGGCTTTAACCCACTGAGCCACCCAGGCGCCCGCAAAATTTCAAATACAGTGCTTACTAAAACCTTTCAGTAACAATAGTACCCTCAAAAATGAAGGGCTTTGAAGACACAAGCTTCATTAGCTTCACAATCTTTCCATTTCTTTCCATTTCTATCTTCCCATTGAGGGATAACTTATGCTGGAGGGATCCACGTTTGCAGTTTGTATCTGAATATCCCAGCTTTTTTTCAGGTCATGAGAAATATGAACAACTGGAGTTGAATAAATCCTTTCACAGCTACTTAGAGCTAAATGGGTTAAATGGGGCCACCCCAAGCTCAATGCCAGACACTGCACAGAGCTCTTCTGTGGGATACTGGGAAGCATATTATTTCATTAAGAGAATGGTAGTGGAGGACTTTGGGGACTTTTTACACAATCTGTAACTTAGCTTTCTGAATATGGTGTTGCTGTAACAGCTCCTGCCTCAGGAGAGGGGCGGTACATACCTAGCTACTGCTTGTCCTGCCATCTCTGTCCCCGTGCACATATTACTTACTTTATAGCATGACAATCCTTGTAGAAGCAAATCTAAAATATGAGTGTACTAATGCTGGGGTCCTTTTTCTTCCCAATTCCTTCAAATAACCTTCCAGAGAACAGTGCTGAAATAGTTCTGTTAAAATGTCTCCTTCTTTCTGTTGCTGGAAGAGCTGTCTCAAAGTAGGATCACCTAGCAAAAGCAGGTTTATTTTATTTATTTATTTTTTAAAATTATTTATTTATTTATTTATTTGACACAGAGCGAGAGAGAGATTACAAGTAGGCAGAGAGGCAAGCAGAGAGAGGAGGAAGCAGGCTCCATGCTGAGCAGAGAGCCTGATGTGGGCCTCGATCCCAGGACTCTGGGATCACGACCTGAGCGGAAGGCAGAGGCTTTAACCCACTGAGCCACCCAGGTGCCGGCAAAAGCAGGTTTAGAAAGACTTTACACACCATTTACATACAGCTGTTCAAAGACCAGGAAGGTGATAAGGGAAATCAGTGTCTTCCCCTTAAGACCTTGTACCTTTTCCCCATCTTTAAACCATAAAATAATGGTTCAAATACTTACTGGAAATTTGGTAGATACAGCATGATTTTTAAAAAGTCTTGCATTTATTAACGTCTTTCCCTAATAAGATCCAATTGCAGAAGAAACATTTATCAGATTATGGTTGAGACGTAGATAGAGCAGGACTACCTGTAAAGATCTTTGTGTACACTGAGTAATAGAAAATTGAAGTTTAGTTGCATGGTATTCCACAATTTTATATATATATGTAATTTATAAATTATGAAATTAAGTTATCCAGATTATTTTTATATATAATTATACATTTAACATCATTAAAATAAATTATCAATTTATAAATTATGGGATTTATGAATTAAGAAATTAAGAAAAAGTACATTTGGAATCTTATTCAATTTGTTCTCTTTTTAACAGATCAAGAAACCATGCTTAGCATGATTTGGGCACTGCTTCATTAATTAACTGATGGATTTATTCAGCAAACTTTAAGGTCAGCCAGTTTTAAGCCATTCTGCCTTGTCTCCTGTAATTATTGAGGAAAATACATTAGTTTTGTTCAGTGGCAAAGTCAAGTGTGGAATGTTTGCTCTCAAATCTGTATTCGTGGAACAACTAAGAGAAGAGTAATCCAGAGCTCTGCCTCCTGTTTCCTCTTTGCTTATCTACTGTCAAGTTAGCATGCAAAGCATTTATTGACATGCTCTAATCTTGAGGGAGATACAGGCTCCAGCCTCTGTTCTTTCATCCTTTGCTACCTTCCATCCTTTGCTGCCACCAAAATTCCCCTACCTCACTTACTCCACTAATCACAGGACTTTGAATTCCAATGTGAATCAAACATATTTAATTTCTGAGAATGGGGTGGGCGAAAGAAGTTAAACCCTCTCCCTTCTGCAGGTCTCCTTTTCATCTGTGTGTCTTGGATGATCTCTCTTTTGGACCTTTTCTCTCTCCCTTCGCACGAGCTGCAGTGAGGTGGTTCAGTGCTGCTTCACCTTGGGACCTTCCCTTTCTGAACATTGGGAGACCTCTCATTTGAGTGACTCAGCAGAACCAAGGTAAATGTACCTGGAGGTCCAAAAAAAGGCCTCAAGTTTCTGGGCTCACTGAGATATAAGATCACCTAGAGGTTTGGTGCTGTAGTCTTAGCTGATAATTAAGAATTCATTTTCCTCAAGTGTCCTCTGTGTGCCCACCTCTTGGGCACCCATGGTGCCAGCATTTGGGGTTTGGAGATTCTGGCCACACGTCTCTTCACTATTTCCGTAGCTAATCCAGGTTAGGCACATTGTTTTTGCTTTGGCAGCCCAACCCCCCCTTTCTTCTCTTTTTGAGACCAACAGCCACTTTGGTGACCAATATTCTCAGGGTCTCTTCTCGAGTCAATATGACCAACTTTTAGATAAGAATCTGGTAACTTAGGAACTAGGAGTCCTAAATAGGAATAGGAGTTATAAATGGTAAGGCTATTTCCTGTTAAAAGGTTTTTGTGGTGGGTCACGGCTTAACCCCCATGATTATTTTGAAACTTATGTGTAATACATAAAATAACGAATTTTAAGATTATAAGCACCTGCAACTATGGTGTAGGAGGAGTTTTGGAAGCCTCATCTCACTTCATAGAAGGCTCATGGGTAGAGCTGAAAGGGTGTAGCACTAAACTGTTGCTGCCCCAGAACATATAAATCATTTTGTTGCTGAGTGCTCAGGGCAACATTTTATATAGGTGAGAATTTCATAAATGCTGTATGAAGCATGAAGGACAGTGGAAAATTTATCTCCTACCTTCATCATACATTCTGTGCTGGCTACAAGCAATTTTTTTTTTTAAAATCTCACCACTTACCAGCTTTTATAATAAAAACACCTTGTAGCAAGCTGGAAACAAATATTTTACCTTCTTCCCTGTGGTTATTTGGTACCAATCTGCAGAGGTATTTTCATAGTGTGGAAATTACTTGTAGTTCTCAACACATTGTGGTCCTATTCTTGGGTCCACCAGAAAATTTCTGGTTTTTCAGGATACTTAGCCTCTATTGGAATTTTTTTTTCTCAATATTAAACAATCTTCCCCTCTCCAAGCAGCTCTGCAGAATTAGTTGTTAAGATAAGAATAACTCCATTTAGAATATTGCATAATATGTTGCAGTCTGTCTAAAATCATGACTTAAATTTCTGGCACAATGTGAGGCCAGCCTGGCCATAACATCTGTTACTTCTTTGATGGCCAGAATTGATTCAACCAATTTTAGTTTGGGTAACTCTTCCTGGATTTACCCCATCTAGAATTACTTCAGGGTTCAGGTTTCATGGCAAATGATGAAAATGAAGTTAATTTTCCCTATATCATGGCTCCTTGAAGGCCGAACCTTTGTGTGGTCTGAACATGAATCCAGATATGGGAAATTTCTTTGTTTATTGTAGTAGTTTTAATTGGCCTCATCCCTTTTCTACACTGTCTTGTTATGCCCCACCAGGCATAACAGAGTCCTGTCTACCCTCATAACAGTGGGACTGTGGTACTTCACCGTGAGCAATCCAGTAACTGATGGTGGACTGGCAGCAAATAACTGGCAGGGTACAGTGAGGCAGGCCCTTCCAGAATCTGGGCTTGGGGAAAGAAGAATCATTTGGGAAAAGAACCACCTCATGGGGAATCTTTCAAGTGTGTCTTAGAGCAAGTTCATCGATCGATTGATTCATTGATTTGTACATTTATTCACTAATTAAATATTTCTCAGGTGTCACCATGTGTTAGCATATCAAGAGGTATTATGTATGAACACTCTCCCTTTTGTGGCTTCATTCTGAATTGAGAATCCAAGTTCTTCTATAACAATGTCTGGGATTAAAACTTATAACCCATCTCTAAAACACTCATGGATTTAAACTTGGAATTAAGCTTGAAGGATTAGTCTTTCATCTGTTCTTCCACTCTCTTAGCCTTGATTTTATGCTTCCGAATAACATGTGGATGGTCATGAATATCACCTCCACATTCTCATTTCTTGCAATAAACTGGAAATGAATCAGTATATAGGGGGAGAGGCCTTTAAGAATTATGATGATGACAGGTGAGGAAAATAAATTGAATGATTAAGTTCATATTTAACACATTTGAAAAGACGTGGAAATCATTAGGGAAGATTTCTGCTCTCAGCTTTACTTCCAGGTAAGTACAAGATGTGTCTTGGGTGTGGGTGAGGTAATTGCTCTAGAAGATCAGGGCATTGCTCTGTGCATTGTAGCATTCAGAGCTATGATACGCTTCAGTAAGCTGAAGTTGTAAAGAAAATTGTTAAAGGGAGCCAAATGTTTGGCACCTGGAATCAGATAATCACATTGGTTTGAAGGATGGATAAACCAAAAAAAGAGAATTAGAATGGTTTTGAACTTAGACTTGCTGCATGCAACATTTCTCAGCTATTTGAGCTTGTTTCTAGCTCCTTCCACATGCCATTGCTTCTTCATGAATTATAGTCTTATAGTCTACCTAAGAAAGGGTAGAACATGGTGTGTATCTAAATATAGCATGATATACTAATATTACAACTATCAATTAGACATTTGTTTTACTATAGGTCTTTTGGTGGGGGGATTTAGAAATTTTAAATCACCAGGCAGATGTGACTGACTTCATCTAATATGTGTAAATATGTGACGTTTCTTGAGACTTTGGCAAGGCACCATAACTGCTATTGCTCTCCTGCCCCATGTATGAATGAATTTAATGAATGAGACAGCAGGCCTAAACTAGAGTGCCCCTAGGGACCTGGCATTTGATTGACTCTGACTTAAAATAAGAATAGGGGGTGGTGGGGATTGCGGTAAACCAGAACAAGGCATTTTAAACTATCTGTTTGGATTTAGCAGATAGATGATTAGGTTGCCAAATTGCTATACAAGTTTCTAAAAGCTGAAGCTCAATTTCTGCAGCAGTTGCTGATCAATGCCAGTTTGTGGGCTGCGGATGAAACTTAGAGCTAAGAATATTAAATTTTGGAAGTTTTTTTTTTAAGATTTTTAAAAACATTTATTTGAGAGAGAGAGAGAATGAGAGCACAAGTGGGGTGGCAGGGGAGAGGGGTAGAGGAAAAGGGAGAAACAAGCTCCCCACAGGGAGTCTGACTCCAGGTTCCATCTCAGGACCCTAAGATCATGACCTGAGCCAAAGGCAGATGCTTGACCAAGTGAACCACTCAGGTGCCCCTGAAATTTAGAAGTTTTAAAAATATATACAGACCAGATGAAATCTAAATTCAGGCAAAATCTGAGCTGCAGTCTCCAGTTGTGACCTCTGAGTTAGGTAATGACTGGGAAAGTTTTAATTTCTTAAGCTCCCTACTTTGGTCAGTCTTTCCTGTTCTGTGTAAGCTTGCCTTAAGTCTCTTAATGCTTAATTTCCCTTATGGCCTGTATTCAGTACCTCATGCACTCCAGACTAATCTTGTATTTTTTAAATAATTCATTTAACTTCTCAGGTAAGTTTTCCCATCTTGTAAAATCTGAAAGTACAGTGACATACTTTCCTAACTTACTGGCATTTATTTATTTAAGCACTTGTATATAAACAGTCTTCCAGGAAATCTCTTCAAATGGAATCTTCATAACTCTTTAAATTCAATATGGTGGATAGAACTGTACTTCCACTGTATAATTTTAGGTCATTGTTTTGAATGTAACCTAGTAATGTCCTAAGGGGCTGGTATGTAGGGGTGGTTGTTAGTTGTCTTTCAAGAAAATGGCTTCAGATTGCTTCTTTTACATCAAGCAAAGATTCTGGATTTTTGTCTTGGAGGCAGTATGGAGCCCTTGCAAGATTTTAAGTAAGACCATTAGAGAATCAGATTTACATTGTAGAAAAGTCATTATGGCAGCCATGTGGACCATGGGCTTTTAGAGGGTGGAATAAGAAACCAGGTACTGTAAGAAATAAAATATTGATAATTTGACTGAAGTATGAATGTATACAGTGTATAAAGTCTAAGAATAATAAGGAAAAGAAAAGAAAAGAAAAGAGGGGCACCTGGGTGGCTCAGTTGTTAAGTGTCTGCCTTTGGCTCAGGTCATGATCCCAGGGGCCTGGGATCGAGCCCCGCATCGGGCTCCCTTCTCTGCAGGAAAGCCTGCTTCCCCCTCTCCCTCTGCCTGCTTCTTTACCTACTTGTAATATCTCTCTCTCTCTCTCTCTCTCTCTCTCTCTGTCAAATTAAAAAAAAAAAAAAAAGAAAGAAAAGAAAATTTACTTGTCCCAATTTGCTTTGAGGGTTTAAGAGATGGAGACATGTACACGAGAAGTTAAATAATTTTTTATAAAATAACAGGATAAGTCTGGAGGGGCATTAGAATCTTGGACTCTGTTGTAGTAAGCTAGGCAAAATATTATAAAATGGTTAGTAAGGTGCTGGCAGTGGAGATGGAGAGAAGAGAATGGATTTGAGGGTTCAATTACCATTAAAGAGATAGAATCAATAGGGTTCAGTTTTTAATTGGATATGAGTGTTGAAGGAGAGGGAAATGTCAGGAATAACTTCTGGCTTGGGCAACTAGGTATATAATATTGCCCATTAGGAAATTAAGGACTAAAGGAGAAGGGACTAGAGAAGATGAAGTATTAATTTGGGTTATGTTAAATCAGAGCTAACTATTGGACATTGAAGTAAGGATGTCCTAGGGGCAGTAAGATATACAGATCTAGAACTCAGAAAAGAAATTTGAACTGAGGGGCGCCTGGGTGGCTCAGTGGGTGAAAGCCTCTGCCTTCAGCTCAGGTCATGATCTCAGGGTCCTGGGATCGAGCCCCACATTGGGCTCCCTGCTCAGTGGGGAGACTGCTTCTTCCCCTCTCTCTGCCTGCCTCTTTGCCTACTTGTGATCTCTCTCTCTCTGTCAAATAAATAAATAAAATCTTAAAAAAAAAAAGAAAGAAATTTGAACTGGAAGGTAATTCTAGGAGTCGTTAGCTTCTGATGATGGCTGCCGCCACAAATTTGGATGAGATCACTTATTTTAGGAGTAAATGTTGCATGAGAAAAGCAGAAGGCCAAAGATGCAGTACTGAGGAATGTAAATAATAATCTTGTACAGGAAGACTGTGTGGTATGGTAGAGATAGCTCTTTGGAGCCTAGCTTCCCCCCTACTAGCTTGGGTGAGTTACTTAACCTCTCTCTCTCTTGGTTTCTCATCTATAAAATGAGGGTAAATAATGTCTACCCTTAGGTTAGTTAAAATGGTTATAGGGATAATTAGAAATAATGTAATGTTCCTATGCTAGTGCCAAGGCTATCTATCATCATTATCTTCTAAATCATTGTCATCACTACTAATCGAGATCATTAGAACTGGGTGGCAAGATAGAACAAATAGTCTGTGAGGGAAGACAAAGATCCTGACAAGAAGAGACTCATGAATTTTGGTGTTTGAACATTAGAGAATCCATTTTGGACACTCAGAAAATTTTCTTTGCTAATTACTTTTTTCCAACTACTTTAGGATAGTTAAAATTACAGGAAATACATTATTATAACACTTTCCCCTACATAGTTTACATGGGTGTCTTAAAAATAGCTTTCAAATATTAGCCAAAAAGGACCAAAAATTTACTGCAGGTTGTCACAGGACAAGTATTATATATCAAAGAAAGGAAAGTATTATTTCTATATAGAATAAAAAAATGTATAAGGTGGAACTTGTTTAACTTCTTTTTCTTGGTAAGTGGGGGATTGTCCCCTCCCATCAATATTCTCCTTTCTTCCGGTATTTACCATATCAGTGAATAAGTATGCATCCACTCACTCTCCTAGACACACAAGCTAGAAACCGTGGAGTCATCCTAGTATGGATAGTAAAGAGAAATAATCTAACAAATTTAAGAACAGCCTCCTGAGGGGTGCCTGGGTGGCTCAGTCGGTTAAGCGTCTACCTTCATCTACCTTCAGCTCAGGTCATGATCCCAGGCTACTGGGATCAAGCCCCACATCGGGCTCCCTGCTTGGCAGGAAGCCCGCTCCTCTCTCCCGCTCCCCTTGCTTGTGTTCCCTCTCTCGCTGTGTCTCGCTCTGTCAAATAAATAAATAAATCTTAAAAAAAAAAAAAAAAAAAAAGAACAGCCTCCTGAACAAAACCACGACTTGGTTCTTGGTCAGGACTCTTGTAAACCTTGTGAATTTATAGCTGAAGACATAGGCCACAACTCAATTTTGTGGTAGATGGCATTCTTGCTTACGCTCAACTTTTAGTCAGTCTATGACTCTGTGAGCTTGTCATAGCATGACTCTAGGAAGAAAAAATTAGGCAAAATTTACATTTCTTTGATCATATTAAAATAAAGGCCTGTGGATATACTATTATGTAATTCACTGAAATGAAAAGCTCTAGAAAAAAATTACCAGCCTTATCAATCCAAAGACATTTATCCAGCCTGATGTACAGAATTTCGGATGCTTCCTTATAGAAGGCACCAGCTTTGTATTGAAGTCTGATAAAGTCAGTTTTCACAAACCAGCACCTGTGGTGACCTGACAGCTAGAGGGCAGGCACATACTTGGGCACTTCCTCAGGGGCATTCAGTTTCATTCAGTTTCACTCGTTTTCACATGCTAGAGTTAGGAACGCTTATGCATATTTTAACACCGTAGTGATCAGACTTGAGTGGGTTAAGTCGTGCAAACTTTTTCACTGCTAAAGAATTTCTGAAGAACTTGTTGGAGGTTCAGGGATAAACTAAAAAGTTGGTTAGAAAACTGTACTGGATTTATTCTGCCTAAAGCATGAAAAGCTAGTGAGAAATTTAATAACTGCCTATTATTTTTTTAAAAATTTATTTATTTGACAGAGGAGACAGAGAGAAAGAGCACAAGCAGGGGAGCAGCAGAGGGAGAAGGAGAAGCAGGCTTCTTGCTGAACAGGGAGCCTGATGCAGTACTCAGTCCCAGGACGCTGGGACTGTGACCTGAGCTGAACGCAGACACTTAACCAGCTGAGCCACACAGGTGCCCAATAACTGTCTATTTCTATTTTCATTGCTGTTACAGGTCAAAAGTGCAATAGATGCTTGTATTAAAAAAATTCAAGTGATAGATGTATATACAGACAAAAGGATCCCCTGTTATCCCCCAGCAACAATCATCAATAGTATATACATATTCCCTGCATGCACATATCAGTATATTAATAAAGCTCTTAATTAGTAATGATACTCAAGTCCAAATCTTTTCAAATTGGTAAGGGAGGAAGGGGTAGAAGAAAGAAAGGTGTTTTCGTCATTCCAGAGCTGAAGATAACAGTAAAAGATCTTTGTAAGGATTTTCATGACCAAAGACATACTGGGGTCTCAGGGAGGACAAAAAGTTGTGTCTCTAAGAATATGGAGAGTGCAGATTCCTTCCTATTCCCTACATCCCCACATCTAGTGTGGAGGGAAAGGATAGAGTTCATATCAACTGGTAGATCCCAAGTCACATCTTGGTACACATTTCATTGGCTAACCCCACACACAATCCCAACCTGTATCTTTATTGTCCACCTGCTGGCGGCTAGAAAACCACATACTCATTTTGGGTAGAGGTGGCCAAAAAACGTATTTTGAAGTTTGCTTCTGGAAAGGTTAAATGTACTTTGTGCAAACTACTTTCCCTCTTCTTCCTACATTGAACACAGCATAGTCTGAATCTGTAATGGCCATCTTGAGATTCTGGTGGAGACCAACACATTTAAGATAGACAGCCAAAATATAGGAAAAGCCTAGATGCCTGAGAGTATTTTTGAGCAGCAGTTATAATGCCAGAACCACATAACTCTAGGTGTTTGAGTTGTGGAAAAATAACACTAATTTGTTTAAGCCACTGTCACTTGGGATTTCGGCTACTGGTAGCTGAAAGCTCTCCTAACTGATACAGTGTTGACCTATTTCTATTATTTGGCTGGACAATACCAGTAGATAAAATTCCAGTGTTAATATCTTTAGGGATTGGAATCAAGTTTCTTATAGGTCCAAGAAACATCAAGTAAAACCTACAGTTCCAGATTAGAAACCTATTAGAGAGTGATGACAACTCTTTTCTTGGATATCCTGCATCTTTCAGACACATCTCAGAGACAAAATTCTATTAGGGCTATCTAAGAATACACATCAGAGGTGCAAGGACCAGTATTTGCGTGGGGAGACAGGATAGTACCCATTTAGCAGCCAGAAAGTGCTAGGTTGGAACTGGCACCAAAAGTCATTATTTCTAACAAAAGTGTTCACCTAATGAACATGAAGTAGAAGAATTTTGGCTTTTGTTTATATCGTGAGTCTCTATCGTAGTGGTTAAAAAAACAGACTGTGGGGTTAAATTGCTTCGGTTTTTAGTCTATCCTTCCCTAACACGCAAACTGAACAGAATAATGGTACCTAATTCACAGGATTTTCACAAGGGTTAAAGGAAGAGGTACGTGTAAATTTCCTAGAAAAAATGCCTGATCCTCTGTAACTGGTGGGTCTGTATATAAGGCTGCTTATAAGGTTGCTTAGTGCGGTGTCTGTCACATAAAAAATTCCCCAAATGTGAGCTATTACCCCATTTAATTTATTCTTCACAAATTTTCCATATAGCATTCTGGGAGGTCATAAATATAAAAATTAAAAAATCATGCCAAGGATATCTTTTGGAGTGCTTGTCTTACATTTTTGCATTAAGCTTAATTAATACTTTTACAGATTATTGCTCCTGCCCTGTCTTCACACAATCTCTTTGTTCTTTTAAAAGATATCTACATATAGTTTAGAGGGTACTCTGGATATCTTTGTACTTTAGACAGTTCAGCCTGAACTGGTTTTAGCATTGCTTCCTTGCCCAAGGGCTTAGCCGTAGGTGCTTTGTGGGCAGCCAACGAATAGGACAACCATATAGTTTATTGTCCAAACTGGGACATTCTTGGTAGAGAAAGGGAATGCTAGTAATAAAGAATCAGGACAATAGGAATAAACCTTGTTGTATGGTCCTTAAATGACTCCCTCCTTTCAGGTATAGTTGTTTTAGGAAGTCCTTCTAAGCTCTGTCCACCAACAACCTTACAGACCCTTCTATTAGCTTCCAGTTTTTGAGAAACAGATTTATTTTGCCTGGTTTAGGGAGTCTCAGAATAGGGGAGCATTTAGGAGGAGACAGAAACAGAGCTTCATACTGCACCACAGGGAATGTCCTTCCTGGAAAAAGACATAACAGAACTGCTAAAAATACCACAGACTGGGTGGCTTAAACACCTTACATTACTTCTCTCAGTTCTGGAAGCTGGGAAGTCCAAGATCAAGGTGCTGGTAGATCCTGAGTCAGTGAGGACCATCTTCCTGGTTTGCAAATGGCTGTCTTCCCATTCTCCTTGCATTCTTATATGGTGGGGTGAGAGAGAGAGAGGGAAAGTTGTCTGGGGTATCTCTTTATCAGGGTGCTAATCCCATTTATGAGTGCTCCATTCTTATGTTATAATCATCTACTAAAAGCCCATTTTCTAATTCCCTCGAGGGGAATTATTCCCCTTGAGGGTTAGGATTTCAACATAGAAATTTTGGGGGGACCCAAACATTCAGTCCCTAACATTGATCTTATTAATTTCTTGATTATCCCTTGCACAAATACCTTGCCCCAGCCCAAATATTTTATTTATTGTTCTGCAAATACAGTGCTTGTATTTCTGTTTCTAATCTTGTATACACTTGCTTTCTGCATGCAATACCCTCTCCCATATGTGGTGGTATTCTCATAAACTTATATATATAAAACACAGAAATAATAATACATCGCCACCATTTGTCATCATAATTGTATCACATGGCAACATAAAGGCTCTCCCAAATGACCAAATTAGAATAAGATTGCTTCGTCTCCCATATTAAATCAACCCTATTGTATAATTTCCTAAGTTTTCTTAGCAAATAGGGTTATGATCCTATAATTATGAACAGGTGGGTTTTTTTCCCTCTTTTCTCCTTGTAGAGGATTACATTTCTGAAATTTTTGATGTCTTTATGTTGGAATTTATTATTTAGAAGGCAGACGTAAAGATTAAACTATATGATTTGTTGTTATCTATTAAAATAATGAGTAGGCAGTGATAAAAATAATTTATGTGACTCAACCTCATTAAGAATATTCAGTACAATTATGTATATAAATTATACGATTTCAGTAGCAACAACAAATCATATCATATAGTTGAATGGATGTGAGGCCAAAAAGAGGAAGAGGAAAGAGGAGAGCCTGGGCCTCACATCCATTCATATCAAAAGAAGCCCTGGGGGGTTGAAATAGTGGGAAGGAGAGCTCTCTTGAGTGTAGATCCTCACGGAATGCTACGTGATAGTAAGTTATTTAGTCAGGTTTCTAGGACGAAACCCCTGTCATTAATTCTGTTTCATTTCAAGTTTGCCCAAAATGTTATTATAATCATGTGTTGAATTTTAGAATTTTTTTCTCTCTGTATTGAGATGAACATATGGTTTTTCTTCTTTGCTGATCTGTCCAAATACAATTCTAGGCTTTCTAAATCAAACCATCCTTGCAGTCATGGAATAAACCTAATTTAGTCACAAGTATTTTTTTATGTCAGCTTGCTAATTTCTCTATATCCATGTTTATAAAGGAGATTATCTTACAACTTTTGTTTCTTGGACCGTCCTTATCTTGATTTTTTTATTAATCACTGATTCTTCTACAGGTATTTGCAATGGTTTGGTATCATAAATAGACAGATTAGGCCAACAACTTTATTTTCTAACTCTGTAACATTTCAGAAACTGTTCTTAGAATTCAGGGTGTCATAAGGGGTGATTACAATTTGTGATTTTTTTTTTAAAGATTTTATTTATTTATATGACAGAGAGAGATCACAAGTAGGCAGAGAGGCAGACAGAGAGAGAGGAGGAAGCAGGCTCTTTGCTGAGCAGGGAGCCCGACGTGGGGCTCGATCCCAGGACCCTGAGATCATGACCTGAGCCAAAGGCAAGGCTTTAACCCACTGAACCACCCAGGCACCCCAAAATTTGTGATTGTATTGCTAATAACTAATAAGGAAGAGTAAAAAGAGACCTAGATCTTAGAGAACTAAAAATTAAAAAGCCAACATCTCTGCTTCTCACTCTGACACTTGTTTATTAATTGTGTGGGCTTGAATATAATAGGAAACTTTTTTTTTTTTTTAAAGATTTTATTTATTTATTTCACAGCGGGAGAGAGATCACAAGGAGGCAGAGAGGCAGGCAGAGAGAGAGAGGGGGAAGCAGGCTCCCTGCGGAGCAGAGAGCCCGACGCGGGCCTCGATCCCAGGACCCTGAGATCATGACCTGGGCCGAAAGCAGAGGCTTTAACCCACTGAGCCACCCAGGCGCCCAATAGGAAACTTTTTTAAAAAAGATTTATTTACCAAAGAGAGAGAGAGAGAGAGACAGAGTGCATGCACAAGTGGCATGAGGGGCAGAGGGAGAGGGATAAAGAGAATCCCATGCAGATGCCCTGCTGAGCATGGAACTGGTTGTGGGGCTTGATCCCACCAGTCATGAGATCATGACCTGAGCCAAAATCACGAGCCTCATCTAACTGAGACACCTAGGCACCCCTATAACAGGAGAATTTTATGATGAGTTATGCATTTAAAAAATATAATTCTGTTGGATAAAGAAGATAGGGGATATATATATAATAGAATATTACTCAGACATTAAAAAAATAAATTCTTGCCATTTGCAACAACATGGGTAGACTGAGAGTGTAAGGCTAAGTGAAATATGTCAGTCAGAGAAAGACAAATACCATATGATTTCACACATATGTAGAGTATAAGAAACAAAGCAAATGAACAAAGAAAAAAAGAGTCAAGTCACAAAACAGATTCTTATCTACAGAGAAAAAAATGGAGGGTTACCAGAGGGGAGGTGGGTGGGAGGCTGGGTGAAATAAGTGATGGAGAATATGAGTTCACTTAACCTGATGCACGGAAGAGTTGAATCACTATATTGTACACCCGAAACTAATGCCATGCTTACGTTAACTATACTGGAGTTAATTAAAATGATTCTGTTGTAAGTGTAGAAGGTGGACTGAGAGGGGAGAGTATCAACTGTTAAGAACCTGTTGGACTTGTCTAAGTAACAAGAAGATTCAGATCTAAGACCATCATAATGGAGATGAAGGAAGGTGCAGATGGAAATCTTTTGGCCACAGTTAATCTTCTCAGTCTGCCACTTACTTTCAGTGGAATTTGGAGACATAGATCTAAATGGTGGTTCTCTCAGTTGTTAGGTGCCAGAGTTTATGCTACACATAATTCAGTGTCACTGAGCATTACTTTAACTCATGCAGTGCAGATGTAACAGTACCTGTCTCATTTAAGTAACTGTGAATTTAAATGGTAAATTCTAGATAAAGTTCCTACTCTAGTGCCTGAAACATAGCATGTACTCAGTAAACTAAATAGGTAATTTTTAAAAAAGATTTTATTTATTCATTTGAGAGATAGAGCACAAGCAGAGGGAGAAGGAGAGGCAGAGGGAGAAGCAGACCACCCTCTGAGCTGGGAGCCTTGATGCCAGGACCCTGAGAGCATGACCTGAGCCGAAGGCAGACACTTAACCACCTGAGCCACCCAGGCACCCCAAAAATAATTTTTTTTGTTTTGTTTAAAGATTTTATTTATTTATTTGACAGAGAGAGATTATAAGTAGGCAGAGAGGCAGGCAGAGAGAGAGGAGGAAGCAGGCTCCCTGCTGAGCAGGAAACCCGATGCGGGCTCGATCCCAGGACCCTGAGATCATGACCTGAGCTGAAGGCAGAGGCTTTAACCCACTGAGCCACCCAGGTGCCCCCCAAAATAATTGTTTTTTAAAGAAATTGTTTTTAATTATGAGAAAACTATTCAGTTCCTAAATGTACTTTAGCTTGATGGAATGAAAAGGGAACTGAGTCAGGAGGCAGAACATTTGGATTCTAATCCAGCTCTGTCACTAAACAATAATTTATCTTGAGAAATTTGAGCTTTGGTTTTCTAATTTATGAAATGAAGGATTTTTCCTGCATGGATGGGTCTCAACTATAAGCAGTGCTGATACCATGAGTGGGTCCCAGCAGCTGTCTAGGCAGAAGCCATACTTTTCAAAGAAATCAGTAAACAGTCACCCTTCTTTAATACCTATGGTCTGCCATCACTTTCCATTTCTTCCTCTCACAGGTTACCTGTCTTCGAGTTGCTAGTCATAAACTTCAATTGTTTTATTTAACCATGTTTCTTTCCTGCACCTACATAAACTTTTCAGATGTTCTTCATTTTGTCTGTACGAGAGAAATGGGCTAATCCATGGTTACCTGAATGTCTGTCACCCAGGGAATAAGGCCACATTGATGGCTCCATGGAAGACATCCTGGAGACTAAGATGAGGGCCATGACAACAGACTGGCAAGTCCTGGCCCTTAGTCACTCAGGGCCCTGTTTCTTTGATTTAGAAAAAACCCAAAACACTGTGGTGTTGATTCTTTGGCTTCTTGCCAACTCTTCCTTGTTCTTTTAGTATTTTTCCATTGCAATAAATAACTCGTTAAATTTATAATATGAAAGGGTAAGTCATACTGGAAAAGTTAAGCCTAAATTCTCTCCAAACCTAAGAACTTTATTCTAAAATGATTCAGGAAAAGCTCCTGGTAGAATTAAAATAATATGGTAAGCTTAATGTTTAATTATAGAATTGATCCTTCTTCATAAAAAGAAAGAAAATGTAATTCTTATTCAAAAGCAGAAATAAAGTCATGTTTGTTATTATAAAAGGTATCTCTGAGATTTGAAGAACTAAGATTAAGGAGGTTACAATTGTTCTCAAAGTAGGAATAAATCATTATTAAAAATGCATTTGTCTTATAGGCAAATGGTTCTTAAAAAAAGTAAACATTCCCTTTTGTAAAGATGAGAAGACAAGGTTAAGATGAAGGCTTGGTTGACCTTTAAGTGCTGAGACATCCGTTTGTCATTCTTTTAAGAAAGTTGGTGATATTCTTGATAGGGTACGGGGCATAAACAGTTTAAAAACTGGGTCTGAGAGCTGGGTGTTAGAAGATGAACATGTTATGGTTGAATTATGAGTGTCAGCCACATCTCCTGTTTCAATTAAACACCTCACTAAACCTGCTGGCAGAGCCTGAGCCACTTCATCAACAGACTCATCCTCTCACAAGTAATCCCAGCAAATGGCACCCTGCTCATCCTCACGAGGTGTGAGAGAGGTCTCAGAGGGTGCACATGCTGCGTGCTCCCCATCTGAGGAATGGCATGCGAGGATCAGCTGCGGAAATTAACAGGTCTAGGGTAAGTTGGGTCAAGAGCGTGTAATATATAGACACAAAACACTCTCTTAGGCAAGAGTAAAACATGCCGGAAACTTGGAAAGAGGGTGAGCTTTTGCTACAGTGATCAACAAAACATATTACTAGGTCTTTTTGGCAGGAGAATATTAAACTTCCCAGGGCTCTAAGCACTTAGCCAATCGATAGCAGTTTATGACACTGATGGTGATTTTAGTGGAGTGACATGATATGTTAGGCAGACCAGCAATTCATTCCTCTTGGACCACTACAAAGCCCTACATGGTTGTAATTTTCTGTTCACATTTACCATGACCCAGGGTTGAACGGCGCTCTCGTCCTCATTTTCCTCAGTATTAACCATTCAAACGTTAACACTCTGATAATGGACAGAGAATGGTTCTTAAGAATTACAACGTTATGAAATTTCATTGCTGAATATAGGATAAGTAGATACAAGTATCTGAATGCTACTGTGGTCTATTAAGCATAGAATTTATGGAGAGCCTTTTTACTGTTGCTGTTTACAAGAAAAAAATAGTTTCCATTATAATCATCCAATTTAATACTAACATACAATAGCATATTGAATACAATATATTGTATCACACATTTTAATTATTTACTTAAAAAAGTATATGTCTCCTCAGTAGACTGTTAGCTCCTGAAGGGTAGGAGAAAGATTGTATTTTATTCATTACAGGGCCTAGCAGTAAACAGATGCTCAGCACATGTTAATTGAATAAGTGAATGAAATATTTCCAGATTCCTTTTTAATGAACATGACAACTTACCATGTATTGAGCTGTACAAAGCTTACTTCACATGTTCCTAAGGGCTACTGTAAAACCTAGGTACTGTAAAACCTAGGTACTTCTATTGTTTCTAACTGAGGGGAGGAAGAAATGGAGGCCTGGGGGGTAAGTAATATGCCTAGTGTCACAGTTAGTGAGAGTTGCAGTCAGAATTTAAACACAGGTCTTTATAATTTCATAGTTAGAGAAGAGATTTTCAATTAAAATAAAGAGTTAAAGTATTTGAGCAAGTGTGTTTTATTAATCACAAAAGAAAGACTTAGTAATACTACTTTTTGTACAAATGCAAAGGCAAGATGAAATTTGGACCTATGGCTCTTGGGAATTTGGTACTTTAAAAATCCTGTGGCCCATAAGCAGTGAAGATCTTTAGTTACTTAGCTGAAGGTACTGTTCTATATAAAACAGGTTTGGGCAATAAGTACTTGCTGATTCTAAGAATGAGTGAGAGAGTGTAGTAGGATAGTCTGAGTCAGAGCTCGATGACCTCAGAATGGTCTGGGAACGCTTTCTGCCTGCCGGACTGCATGGCCAGTCATCCAGGGGGAAGAAATCACCTGCCGTATTTTAATGGAAAATTTGTCACTCTGGTTTTAATTGAAGGATTAAAAGGGAGAAATGAGAATACTTCAGACTTGAATTCCTGTGTAATTTAGGTGGCTAGACTTCAAAGATTTCTTCCAGACAGACAAAGAAGGCAAGGCCTGGTCAAGCGATACTGCCTTTGTTTGGTTTCCCTCTGAAGCATACTGTGAGACAAGGATTCTAGTGTAAGTGGTTTATTCAAGGTCATCCCTGGAAATAGCAGCAGGGGAGGAGGCAAGTCAGACAGGGAAGGAAAGGAAACCAATAAAGAGTCTTTCATCAAGCAAGTGAATACCATGGTGCAACTGATGCTCATTCCCTCTCAGCAGCTCTACAGAAGATGCACCTTAAATTATTCCAGCAGAGGGGCAAGGAAGCTGTGGTGTTCTATCTACCAACCTCTCATTCATCATTGGTTGATGGCTAGTTCTGAGATCAGATACTGGTACTTCCTGTGTGTCCAGAGTAGGGCAAGTTTTCTCTATGGCCAAAGAATCATAGGTGTTTTCAGTGAGCAGCCTTAAGTGTGTAGAAATGAATTCTGAGGCACTGTGGTACCACATACCTCAACGCCGGCTACAGATATAGTGGTAAAAATAGTAATGCTCAGCCATGTCTGTAGCACTTTAAAGTTTAACAAAGAATTTTCAGAAGCAATACCTGATCTTAGTTTTGATTCTATCAACCGTCCTGTGAAGTCAGGAGAGATATTATCATTCTTATTTTCCAGAAAAGAAAATGGAGGCACAGAGAATTTAAGTATGTTGCTCATGGTTACACACATTGTAAATAACAGGCCTGGAGCAACAGGTAATCTTTTGACCTAAAGTTCATTTGGCTTTCCATTCTACTGTGTTACAACGGGTGGCATATACATTTATGTCTTATATGTCATCCAACTGTAAAACTACTTTCAGGGTTAATTAGTAAGATATGGAAACTTTCAGCCAAAGGAAGTTGGACATTTTTGTTTTTAATAGAATGGATACTCTATACTTCCTATACTTCACTGACTGGGATTTTTGTGGAGACATGTACAATTAAAGTTTGCATTTTGTGTGGGATTTTATGTCCTCGTATTGGAGGGAATCACAGGTAAGTGAGAAATTAAAGAAGTTGGATTTGTGGGTACGCAGCTTGAAAGAAAAAAATAGAGACACAAGGGAAGAAACAGAACAAAGAAAGAAAAAGGCACTGGGATAAGGTATTATCCACATGAATTAAATGTTTCCACTGTTAAATTTTTTCTTTTTCCTCTTCAGTAACTTTAGTATGTATATCAGATGGTCATTCAATTCATAACAATTAAAGATTACTAAATTACTTCACCTACTGAATAAAATACCAGACCCTCTATTCCTCTTTTCACACCTAGTCATAGACACAGTGGCAAACAGTGTTTATTCAATCTTTGTATAGAACATAGATGTTATTTAAAGTCTTGAATGAGTATCCATTTTCAGGTAGCATATGCCATAATACTGTGAACATTTTTGAAGTCTCCATGATTATTCATTTTAGAAATGATATGTAATATTAATTGTATAGATTATTAAAATCCATGGCAACATGAGTAACATTTTGAATGTTATTAATGTAATTTTTCTATTATTTTTCCCAGTAGGGATTTGCCAACTGGTCCACCTAAGGCATCCATCTCTCTGGGAAATTAAGATATCTAGGTAATACTCAGCTTTTGACATGCAAAATGGGATTTCACAGCAAATTAATATCACTGAGAACAGGTTTTCTAAACTCCTCTGGTTTCCTCTGTTGCTGTATTAACCACAGAATTTCTTGTGCCATGTTGTTAATATGCTACCATGTTAATGACAGAGCAGGAGGCTTTAGGCTTTGTCGATCATGGGGCTTAAATGGCGCCTGGGAGAAGGAGGCAATGATATAAAAGATGTAAATGAAAGTTGTGTCTCTCTGGCCCTGTAATATTATAAGGGAAATAAGAGATAAGCCAGGAGCAGACACATATAGATGTCTGCACAGATTTTTATTTTTTGGAGTTGGCCTAGAGAAGGGCAGGTACCTTAGTCAGAGAACTCTTTTTTCCTATGTCATCTAGCAGACTGCCCATGTTGACCTAATCAGATTCAGTTAAATCTGATGGTCTTTACCATGTCGAGTCTGTCATTCAGTTCCTGATGTTCACCTATCCAGCCTATCCTTGTTTTCCTCGTGGTAAAAATAAGAGTCTAAGTTAGCCGTTTAACAGAGAGTTTTTGTACAGCAGGGGCAGCAAGATGGCTTCATAGCAAGGCCTGCTGCATGGGCAGCTTGAGCTGGGATTGTGTGGGAGTCTAAGGCAGACATCCCATGTGTTTATAGTAGAAGTTTAGGTGAGATTAGGATAGTTAGGAACCCTCACCAGGAGCATCACTTGAGCCAAGAGAAATAGATCCAAATTCAGATCTTCCTGGGCTTCTGCACTGGAGGTCTGCAGGGTACAAGACAAGACAGACCAGAGGCATCACCCAAGGACCACAGGATGAAAAGACAGCATAGGATCCCATAGTTTCTCAACACTACAAGGTCACGTAACAAGTTCTTCATACTCTTTCACTCCTACATCCATTCACCACTTAGGGATTAAAGAAGAGAATAAGTGAGATTATCTAAGAGAAAGAACACTTTATTTTTTTTAATCCCATGGAGAGTATGCACCACCTAAAGGGACTATTTAAATTTTTGGATTTTATTAAGCTTTAAATAATTGGCTATTTTTCCTGGTTAGTTAGTAAAGGAGGGGGGTCTTCAAAAGAAAGACCACATCATTTAAAGGCAAAATTAAGACATTATTTTTTCTGTACTTCCAAAATGCAGTGTGATTTAACATTTTCTACTCTGATATGTTCAAGTTCTTTAACATATCACATCTCTTAACCCTTAGAGATGGGGTCATCAAATTGATCTTTACCAATTCCTCTTCATTTGATCCTTTCAATGTTTCTAAGTGCCCTTTGTCCCATCTTTCCTGCTATCAACCTACTCCATATCTCTTTTTAATTCACCTAGACTAAGCCTTCTAACTTGTATTCTCAATTTGTGTCTTCTTCCCACTGCAGTCCATCTAGATTGTTGTCATATGAATTTTACTGAAGAACACCGTATATTTTGCCATTTCCTTACTCCAAAATCTTCCTGCCTAAAAAACAAATTCCATGTCCCTCAGACTGGGATTTGAAAATTTCTTAGGAACGGTCCCGCTTCATCAACAGGTCCATTCAGGATCTCGGGAACAGAGTGCATGTTCCCCTATTCTGTCTTTGTACTGTCCCTACTTCCCCAGAGATCCTTCTTTTCCATCTGTTCCCTGTAGACTGCAAATTCAAGCTTTAGAACAGATGCCACCTCTTCCAGAAAGTCTTTCCTGATATGTTCAGGCAAAAATCATTTTTACTACCTTATCTCAGCATTGTTTGCATGCATGTTAAATCAGTGTATTGGTCTTATTTCCCCCTATTATACTAAATCCTTTATATGCCTTTCTCATGGCAGTTGTTCAGAATATTATTTTCTTGAATGATTAAAGGGAGGCAATAAATCTTTTCAACCATAATACTGAATTAGTAACGTCAAACACCTTTGTATTATTTACTGTACATGGGCTCTGAATGATTTTTAAGAGGTACAAATTAAGTAAAAATAATTTCTTATGCCACATAACGCATCTCTGTTGTTGCTGATAAGTTAAACAGGGATGTGTTAAAAGTCATCGCAAACACTAACAGTTGGAGCTTAGCCCAAGGCCTATAAATACCTAAAGAGGACTCTTGAAGACTGAGGATGGTTTTAATGGAACACATTGTTCTATGTAGATTCTATAAACACATCATTTTAAAAATACAAAATTAGAATCATGTTTGTAGTTTTCTACCCACTGGATCTTAGTAGTCTTTATTTTCAAACCATTTGAAAAGAAACAAATGAAAACTTATATAACATGAATGAGTTTTAATATTTTTGATCCCATGTATTTTTTAATAGAAAATGTTTCTTCCTTTGAATTATCTTGGGTCATACTTATCCTGAGGATGAAAATGTTTTCAACATAATCATTATCCTATAATTTTAAATTGGAGAAGCAGTATTGGACTTCACATATTAAAATAGTTTGGTTTTCTGTCTCCTTAAAATTTATTTGAAATGTTTTGATTTCTGTCTCCCATAGTCTATATTCCAAGGACATTGCATATTTTGGATTCAAATAATGTTTTCTTTACTTTTAATTCTTGCTTTGTGGACTAAGATAGTTTGGATGACCAATAAAATGGGACTTTCAGGCATCCCTCTAAATTGTAAAAAATAGGATCGATGAACTAAGTATTCCTTAGACACATGAGATCTTTTATAGACTTAGAATTCTTTAATGTTGGGGTAATCTTGAGTATAGGGGACATACTTAAGGAGAGGAAAATAACTCTTTTGCCATTTCCTGTTCCTTATTCAAACTAGATTTGAAAACATGAAACTTGATTAAATAATCTAATTTGAAAATTGTAAGATGATCACAAAAAAGCAAATCTCTGTATTTCAAGTGGAATCAATTCTGGGTGTCAGGTACTCCCCAAAGGGAACCAGTTTTAATCAGTTGAGTCAGTTCAAGAGAAGTATTACACTTTATCAGACTAAACTATACTTCAGTAGTATAAACTAAGTATTATACTTTAAGCAGAAAATGACCTGTCCTGAAATATGTGTGCCTCTGAGTGTTTTTGAAAACAGATTGGGATACTGGGCTATCATGATGTGCATTTAACTGTAACCTAGCAGTCACATTCTGTGCCTTTCCTGCTCCAGTGGAAGGAGACAGAGGGAAAAGTGTCACTTTCTGAGATCTCCACCTTCCTCTCCTCTTTGGCACACATTGATTGACAGCCCCTCATATCTCGTTTCCCTCCATTTGATTTATATACACAAGGTGACTTTTTTGGGTTACACGAGTGGGTATGTTTGTTTGGTAGAATTGATGAGCCCTGACCTCATAAAAACTGTATTGGAATGATACAAAACACAATCGTTTTCAAATTCAGTAATTTTACAGCCAATTAAAAGACTCTTTAGAGAAAACATAATGCATGTGATCAAGCTGAAAAATTCAGTGATTCGTATGAATGCATGTTCTTCTTTTGTTGTTATTTTTTTAAAGTTTCCATCTTAATAAGCATGGCCTGCCAGCCAAGGATACATTTGCAAAGCAAATAATACAGACTTATACTCTATAGTGTTATTTATTTATTTTAAAAGATTTTATTTATTTATTTATTTGACAGACAGAGATCACAAGTAGGCAGAGCAGCAGGCAGAGAGAGAGGAGGAAGCAGGCTCCCCGCCGAGCAGGGAGCCCGATGCAGGCCTTGATCCCAGGACCCTGAGATCATGACCTGAGCCGAAGACAGAGGCTTTAACCCCCTGAGCCGCCCAGGCGCCCTATAGTGTTTTTATTACATGGTTAGTTTAGATATCTTTCCTTTCCCTAGTGTAGCATTTTGATAATTGGTTGCTTGCTTTATGCAATTTAGATTCTAATTCACTCTTTAAATCTGACTAGGAGGAAATTTAAGTTAAAATGATAAACATGGTATCTAACATACACTAATGAAATTGTCCTAAAAAAAAGATGGCTTGCATGGGTATCTCTTTAACATGTTTCATCAAAACTGTTGCAATGGTATGTAATTTTAATGTAAAATTGCCCTCTTTGCAGGGAATTGAGCCTGCTGCTGGATCTTTAAATTTTCAGTGTCTGTTGTCATAGCAACCAGAATTGACTCTGGTACCCACTGTGTTCAACATAAATTAATTTAAAGACATAGCATTTGAAACAGTTTAGTCAATTTTAAGTTGTATCTGCCTAGGCCTCAGATTCCAGTGCTGTTTTGTATTTAAAATGTCATTAAAATGTGTTCATTTTATCTTAATTGGACTTATTTGTAGGATTTAGTGCCTTAAATGTGATTTAAGAAAAATACTGAAAACTAGTTCCTGAATTTTTTTTTTTTTAAAGATTTTATTTATTTATTTGACACAGAGAGAGAGATCACAAGTAGGCTGAGAGGCAGGCAGAGAGACAGGGAGAGGAGGAAGCAGGCTCCCTGCTGAGCAGAGAGCCCGATGCGGGCCTCGATCCCAGGACCCTGAGATCATGACCTGAGCCGAAAGCAGAGGCTTTAACCCACTGAGCCACCCAGGCGCCCAGTTCCTGAATTTTTTGTGAGATGCAAGCTTCTAATAATGTAGAATATTTCCTTTTTTGTTTTAAAACATTGGAATGTTACTATTTGTCCACCCCAAATACCCTAGTATTATCTGAATAGATAGCCTTTATGTTACCAAAATAAATCCTCATTTTGAATGGTTTAGTCAAAGATCCCTCAGGCTCTGCACACTGATAATCTTCTAAGAAGAAGGAAGCTGGCTATCTTCTGCCACTTTTTATGCCTAATCAGTCCCTATTACGTTGAAGAGACAGGGATTTTCACATTTAATCATTCTAACCAGCTTTAATATATTTTTTCTTGTAACTTTTAGGGCGTTTGGTTTTCAATGTAGCACAGTTAAGAGACAAAGAAGTTATATATATATTTATTTATACACACACATATAATATATGTATGTATACATATATATTATATAACAACATATTATATATAATATACATATATATGGGTCTTTTGGTGAGGTTCAAACCTATCTTGCTTTCTCTTTCTGACCTAGGAAATTTTTTAGAACTGAACCTATAAGATTGTTCAGTAAATATTTTATGTTTTTCATACTCTATTATTGTAAAAGTAAACATATGGAAGTAGACTACACATTGTGATAGATGTGAGAACTTAAGGAAGAGAGAAACTGTACACATGTTAACTATATATTAATATATTAATAACATTAACATTTATATAATTAATATATCTTATTTGAAATTATCTAATTTGTTGCTATAATATATTTATTTTATTATAGGAAAAAGTTTCCAGTATTTTCTAACAGTCCTAAGTTGTCCAATAAAAAATATCACACCTCATTTCTGAGGAATGAATTTGTTTTTCATGGTGCTATTGAGCTTTTATGTCATGCTCTTCTGATCATGGGAAATATTTCTTCTCTTCCTTCCAGAAAAAAGTGGTTTTCTCTGAAATGGTTTTATTTTTTCCAAACTATCTAATGGTAACCTGAAGTCATTTGAACCATAATCCTTTACTTCTGGATTTAAAATGATAGACTAGCTTGTGGGATTTCAGGAACACTGCCTTCATATTTCTTCTGAAATTAGAAAGAACCCTGTACATTAAATATTTAGAACTTTAGTTGTGCACAAAAAGCTCAGCTACTACATCAGCCTAAGGTTTATATGCGTGAGTTGTTTTCTACCTTGCTATGTTGATATAAACTAGAACAAGACATTTAAGGAAAGACAGGAATCTGTTATAGCCCTTGTGTGAGGCATTGATGCCCACTAGACAGTGTTATTAATAAACCAGTAGAGACAACACATTTGAAATTCAATGCTCCTGAGGGGATTTGTTATGTGATATATATATATAATCAAAATGTGGAAGTCTGGGGCACCTGGGTGGCTCAGTGGGTTAAAGCTTCTGCCTTCGGCTCAGGTCATGGTCTGCTTATAGTATTCTTCATGGAATAGAGCAAAATCTGCTTACACCTTTGACAGCAAAGCTATACGTTGGCTCTTAGTGATAGAAGGAGAAGTATATAAACTATAAGAAGGTACCCTTTCCTGGTCTGGAAATTTTGTTGGAGGTTTCTGAGAAAACAAGAAGGAGGTCTTTTCTCGAAGTCCAGAGGGTGTGAGATAAGTCAGAGAGTACCCATAGGTTTGGGTGTGGAGAAGGTAAGAGGGGATGGGGAATAGGGAAAGGTGTCGTGTCATCTTGCTCCCGATGTGGGACTCTGAAAAGTTGTCACCTCTATGGTTGAACCTGTGCCATTTTGGAAGCTAGGCCACATCAATGAGACTGCTCAGCAGTGAGAAAGGAGACTGTAAAGCTCGGGATTCTAATGTGGCTTTAATGCAGAATTAAGCCCGTGAGTCTATGACAGCAACAGAAGCTGGGGTTGAGCCAATGGACCTAGAGGTTAGAAGAAAAATGTGACAGGGACTTGAGAGTCAGTAGGAATGGGAGCTGAGGTGAGGTCCAGTCAGCCTTTGTCCTGCCTATGGCAGATATGAGTTCCAGTAAATACAAGTTTTAGTTGTCAGTGGCAGAAGGGGCAGCTGCTTTCAGATAAAAAAGGATGTCATCCCCGAGGACAGAAGACTTTCTGTCTAAGCACTCAGATCCTTCTCTTCTGCCTAAAGTTCAACCAATTGCTCTCAACATACAT
Organism: Ailurus styani; assembly: GCA_002007465.1. Taxonomy (NCBI): domain Eukaryota; kingdom Metazoa; phylum Chordata; class Mammalia; order Carnivora; family Ailuridae; genus Ailurus; species Ailurus styani. The sequence goes on along the minus strand of LNAC01000021.1, from coordinate 835,455 downwards.
TAGGCATCACCTTGGGAAAAGAACCTGGGGAAAAGGAGAATGTTTGCAAAATGGAGCATTTTTGTCCAAGAGAGATTGAATACTGCTATCTATAGAAACTACTTACATTTTCAGATTAGACTGAGTTTAAAAACTGAATTGAACTGCTTCCACCCTTCCTTCTATCTGTCTGCCCCATTCTACCTCATTTTTATCTCTCTAGGACTCCAATTAGTATATGTCCCAAGGTAATGGAGGCTTTGTGAATTGTTTTTTCACTCATGCTTCCTCTGTGCTTTTTTATAGATGATTTCTTTGGACTGTCTTCAAGTTCAGTAATCTTTTATTATATCGAATGTACTATAAATTTCATCCATTGAATGTTTTATTTTGGATTTTTTTCCATTTCAAATGTTTATTTAGTTATTAATTATTAATTAATATCTCTAGTTTCCACAACTGTTCTGAAATTCCCTGTCTCTTCATCTATTATATCCAATTTTTCCCATAGATATTTATTATGGTTATTTGTCTGTTAATTCTAATATGTGGTTTTATCTTTGTCTAGTAACTGTGTTTTTTCCCCTCTTAACTATGAGTCATATTTTTCAATTTGTTTATATTGATTACATACTGGATAATTATTAATGCATTATAGAGACTCTGGATTCCATTATCTTCTTTTGGACAGTGTAGTTTTTTTGTTTTTTGGTTTTTTTTCCCAATCAGGTAGTTAACTTGTTGGTAAAATATTTAGTCCTTGTTTGTAAGTTTTTTCTTTTCTTTTCTTTATTAATTAATTTATTTATTTTGGAGAGACAGAGAGAGAGAAAGAGAAAGAGGGAGAACTCAGGGGGGAGAGGCATAGGGAGGAGAGAGAGACTCTCAAGCAGACTCCACTAAGTGTGGAGCCTGACACGGGAGTTAATGCAGGCTGGATCCCATGGCCCTGAGATCATGAACTGAGCCAAAATCAAGAGTTGGACAGTCAACTGACAGAGCCACCCAGGTGCCTCTTGGCTTATAGTTTTTAATCCTAACCTGTGGTCCTTCTGGAACTTTAATGGAAATCCTAATGTACTTATGAACTCTACTTCCAAAATCTCACTTCCCTACAGGGTGCATTCGCTGATTTCTCTGCTAACCATTGCCTCCCCCCAGCACCCTGCATATCTGAAGTTTAGGAGCCAAAGATTTGAGTGGGGATTATACATAGAAGAGGGTTGTTCTCTTCTGTAGTTCTCTCCTCTCCTCCTCTAATTGTTAGCCATTCAGGGAGGCCGTAATTCTCTCTGCTGACTCTCCTGCAGTAATATCTGGCTTCAGTTCTATCTACCCTGGGCTGTAGACTGGGAAGTGCTGTTAGAGGAAAAGCATATAAATGTGGTTCTCCACCAGTGTGTTTCCTTTCTTCCAAAATCATATCTTCTTTAGTTTATGCTGATTTTGTCACTCTGCCTGCCTTCAAACAGTGGTACTTTTCCTCAGACTTTCTAATTGTTACCAGTAGGAGGGCTGGTCTGAAACAAGCTACAACCATTATTTAAAAACTAAAATTCCTAAAGTAGGAACAAGTCTCAGTATAGAGACTGTAAGGTTTTTCTGGTCGCGCACAGGAATAAAGACCGCTAAGGCAAATTATAGTCCAAAGACAGAGCTTTATTGCAAGCACCCTCGGGCGAGGTTCCGCGACTCTGAGAGAAGGGAGTCGGGGAAGTCGCGCGCAAGGCAGAGTGACGGGGGCTTTTATTGGGTAAAGCAGGGGAGGGGCTAGGCATCAGCCATCTTGATGAGTTTTGGCGGGAAGGTCCGCCATCTTGGACGGGCTTTGGCGGGAAGGTCCGCCATCTTGGACGGGCTTTGGCGGGAAGGTCCGCCATCTTGGACGGGTTTTGGCGGGAAGGTCCGCCATCTTGGACGGGTTTTCATTTTGTATAGCTTCCATCTCCTGCCAGCCCAACAGAGACCAAGGAATAATGATAGGAGATAAGGTTGAAAATATAAACAAGAACTTAATCATGCAGGATTTTTTAGGCCTTGGCAAAGATACTGAAATTTATTCTAAGCATTATGTAGGCACCAGAGAATTTTAAGGAGTTGTTTAATTTTATTTAAAGATACAGTGGTAGTTCTACATGATCATATGGTAAATAATAGTACGGGTAGTTCTACATGGAAATAGATGGCAAATAGTAAAATTGGATAGGGTATTAATCATAAAAGGTGCATCTAGGGCAGTAAGAAGTGACATAACATGAAACTTCAAAGTGGATAATAATACTGATGTCTTAATCACCAAGCAAGGATGCTCACCAGTTGGTTTAGAAAATAAAAGAGGATAGTCATAGCTTTGAAAACTGAGATAATTAAGGTATAGCTCCTCATTCATTCATTTATTGAGCACTTCCAAGCTACTATTCTAGGTACTAGGGACCAAACAGTGAATAGATACATTCTTTGGAAAGACATAAGTCTATGTAGCTATGACATTTCATCTCTGACATATTCCTAATAAATTTACTTTCTCAGTGAGACCTGATTATTGAACTTTTTTTTTTTAGCTCTCTTTGCTAGTGATCAAATTCTAACCATAAATTATATCAAAAAAGAACATGTAATTGAAAAAAAAGCTTTTGAACCATGGATACAGTGTGGTAGTAAAAATTTCTTTCAATTTGAGCTCCAGTTTGACTAAACTAAAGTGCCATTTTTCTGTCATCAAAGGTTTTTTTCTGATAGCTTAGACTACTCACATTTTTTCTGGGAAACTAATGAGCTAGGGTTGTAGTTTATTTGTTAATGTTTTAGTCTCGCTGAGGAGACTGTAAAAATGATTGAAATTAAGAAGAAATCCTGCTGTCAGTTCCCGAATGAAAACCATGTGTCTGCTAAGGATAATCTCTGAGGTTTCTTTTTGTGTATGTGAGTGTGGGCAGCTCAAAAGCCAGCAGCCAAATAATAAAACAAAAGGGAATATTTACAGATCCATTGCATGCAAATCTGTTCTTTAGGTTTGTGAGGGAGTCCTATTTAACTTTTTTATTTCAGGGCTTTTGGTGTAATTTTAAATAAACAGCACACATCCATGTGGGAGCAATGAGGAGGAACTGTAGCATCTGGTATGACTTTAAAAATAACTTCCTACTTATATAACTGAGATTTCACTAAAGATCAATGAGATTTTTCAAGTCTGAGACCTGAAGTTGGATAGCATGAAATAGTTCCTTTGGAAGCTGTTGATTCATGTAGCAGTGCTATTTTGAAAGAAAAACATTCTTACCCAACAAGCAGATGTTAACAGTCCACAGCCCTGGAGTCGTAACTCTAGGTTCCTGAGATCCAAGTTTGTGTTCTCAGCTTCATTTACAATCATTAAGAGCCTTTTCCTTTTAATTACTTCTATATTGATCTCATAGCACACATTTCTTCTAGTCTGTACAAAATGTCAACTTAAGTGGAAGAGGCAAAACTGCAACCACCATTCACAATCAAGCTAGCCTGCTTAGCTACAGCACAGAATGGTGCTCCCCTGGTCCATTGTTTCTGGATGGCAATGTTATTCATGATACTATAGGGTTCTGAGATAAAAACCACTTTACAGCTTCCAGAGCTAAGCCCTGTTCTGCTTTTGAAATATGATATTGTGGGACTGTCTTTGATTTTTCAAATCTGGGGAGCTGTGGAACATGTTGAAATCAAAACTTATTTGTGGCCAATCCAAAAAATATTCATTGGGTTATCTTTTAAACTGTCTTTGGAGGGTTGTTTTTCTTCAACAAGAAAGGGGTCTGTATGTGGAAAGTACTCCCTAAAGAATTCTGAGCTTTGACATGTCACATTAAGTGTCTTATTTTCTCTGATAATTAAGAGCTTTCTAAATATTAGGTCATAGAACCTATGTGCAATAATGGATGTTAGTCCTAGGTCCTTATGCAAAACGTTTTAGGGACATGGAGAGGATTAAAAAGTGGGTGCCCATACTCATTTTTTTTTGACTAATTATAAGCTCCTTCTATGACTTATTTATCTTGTGTCTTTTCAATTCTCTATTCTCAGTGGCTTATGGACTTGCTGCTCCTACGAAATGAATATGAGGTTCAGGGGAATGTGAATTATTGGAACTGATGTATAGTTTAAAAAGAAAGGTTTGTAAAGGTCTACCTGCACATAGCATCCAAAATAAGAAAGGAAAAGGAGGTGAGCACAGATTTTGAAGGCTGCAGGGATGTCCAACCCATGTTTATGGTCTGTCATTCTATCATCTGGTCATTAGCAGTTCATTTTGTTCTTATGGTTGTTGTTTTTTTTTTTTTTAATTTTTTTAAAGATTTTATTTATTTATTTGACAGAGAGAGAGAGATTACAAGCAGGCAGAGAGGCAGGCAGAGAGAGAGAGGAAGAAGCAGGCTCCCTGCCAAGCAGAGAGCCCGATGGGGGCCTCGATCCCAGGACCCTGAGATCATGACCTGAGCGGAAGGCAGAGGGATCAACCCACTGAGCCACCCAGGCGCCCTCTTATGGTTGTTTTTAATAATTCCTGTCTCTTTTCAGTTCCAGGAAAATAATTTGTGTATCCTAATCGGCCAATTTTGCCTTATTTCTTGATTTATGCAAATTTTAGTCATTCCTCTACCCCAAATGATCAAACTACTGTACTAATAAAAACAGACTGAATTTACTTAGGACACAGACTCTATTATGATGTGCTACAAGAAACACTTGCTTTCCTAAATTCAGATTAAATGTAATAAAGATTTTTTTTTTAAAGATTTTATTTATTTATTTGACACAGAGAGAGAGATTACAAGTAGTCAGAGAGGCAGGCAGAGAGACAGGGAGAGGAGGAAGTAGGCTCCCCGCTGAGCAGAGAGCCCGATGCGGGCCTCGATCCCTGAGATCATGACCTGAGCCGAAAGCAGAGGCTTTAACCCACTGAGCCACCCAGGCGCCCAAATAAAGATTTTTTTTCATGGAGAAGGAAATGGGCCCTGGAAATTTTAGAGAAGCATTATCATTATCAAGGCAAAGAATCAAGGAAAAAACTTTTGATAAAATACTGACAAGAGTAAGCTTAGAAAACTTACACCTCTCTTAGATGAATATATATAAATTTAAGTAAATATAAATTTAAGTATTTCAGTAAAAGTCAAATAATACTGCTTTACTTTTTAGTTATTTATTATATCCCTTACATGTGCAGAGGACTCACTGTGCATTTACGCTGGGGCCCACAATGTAGTATTTAAGCTGGTACCCAGATTTATGTGTTCTCCAGCCGACTGGCCAAGTATTGTTTGATTTGGCAGATTCCCTCCAAGTTCTCTTAGAACCTTTATAATAGCTAAATGATGGGCTATATCTGTTAACCATCTATGATGCTGACTATGAGGTAACTGTGATGGAAACTAAGTCCTAGGAAAGGACTTGGAATAACCTTGTCATTAAATTGCATATGAGAACTGAAATTCTCCATGCCGACCCCATACCAATCTTTGTATGACCTTCTCTTTATTGACTGGATTGTCTTCATGCTCCATCTTTCTCATCATTTTCTGATACCTGCTGTCAAATCATCCCTCCCAGCCTTGCAAAGCAATCTTCTATATATGTGATGTATGTAAGGCCTCCTGGTTTATTTTGAATCCATTACTTCCATTTGTGCCTTTATGGAGAGAAAAACTGGAGACACAGTGAATTCTTTTTTTATATCTTTTTTTTTTTTTTTTACTTGACAGAGAGCAAGATCACAAGTAGGCAGAGAGGCAGGCAGGCCGAGCGAGAGGAGGAAGCAGGCTCCCCGCTGAGCCAGAACCCTGATACGGGCCTCGATCCCAGGACCCTGAGATCATGACCTGAGCCAAAGGCAGAGGCTTTAACCCACTGAGCCACCCAGGCGCCCTATCTTATTGCTTTTATATTTTCTTTTTCTATTGAAAATTTGCCATCCCATCAAATAAATTGCAATACAGATTACAAAGACAAACCAAACCCAGCATATTCACATTTGGGCATTTCTTTCTGAGTATTTCTCCCATCCTTCAATCTGTAACAGGGTGTTTTGGCTGAGTCAGAGCTGAGATTCATCAATGCTATTTGTATGTGGCTCTCCAGCACCTATTCCAGAAGTCATTTTTGTTTTTTCCCTTGTGCTCTGTGCAGGCAAAGCCTTTTTAACTGTCTCTGAATCCTTGGGGATGCTATTGGCTACCTGAGGGACATATTCCTTTCTGGAAAGAAATGATCTGTCAGGGTAGGCTCGACTCATCAACAAGCTTTGTACTGTTCAACCTGTCACAACCAGCATGTTAGCAACACTTGTATGCACTGGCAAGGAGGGGAAGGGGAAAACGTGAAGAACAGTGTTACCAGGGTCTCTTGCCTCTGTGCTCCTGTGCTAAAAAGAAATTAGATGAGGAGCACCAGGAGTCAGAGATATAGTGAAGGGAAATGCTTTAAAGTTGTGCTTTTCAAACTTCAGCAAGCATGACAATCACCTGGAGAGCTTTTGAAAACAGAATTCTGAGACTCTCATTCTCTAAGTTTAGAGTGTGGCCAGAGATTTTGAATTTTAATAAGCTCTCAGTTTGTCTGATGCTGCAGGTCTAAGGACCATACTTTGAGCAGTTCTGCCCTAGACCCGGAAGTTGCAAATTTCACTGAGTATCAGAAACAGCTAGCTTTTTTGTCTTTCTCTGACTTATTTCACTTAGTTTAATACTCTCTGGTGGCTCCATCCACATCATTGCAAATGGCAAGATTTCATTTTTTTAATGACTAATACTCCATTGTGTGTGTGTGTGTGTGTGTGTGTGTGTGTATACACACTTCATCTTTTTTTATCCATTCATCACTCCAGGGACACTTGGGCTCTTTCCATAATTTGGCTATTGTAGAAAATGATGCGGGCGCCTGGGTGGCTCAGTGGGTTAAAGCCTCTGCTTTCGGCTCAGGTCATGATCTCAGGGTCCTGGAATCGAGGCCCGCATCAGGCTCCCTGCTCAGCGGGGAGCCTGCTTCCCCCCTCTCTCTGTCTGCCTGCCTCTCTGCCTCCTTGTGATCTCTCTCCCTCTGTGAAATAAATAAATAAAATCTTAAAAAAAAAAAAAGAAAATGATGCTGTAAACATTGGAGTGCATGTATCCCTTTGAATCAGTATTTCTGTATCCTTCAGGTAAATACCTAGTAGTGCAATTGCTGGATCATAGGGTAGTTCTATTTTTTTTTTATTTTTTTATTTTATTTTTTTTTTTTAAAGATTTTTATTTATTTATTTGACACAGAGAGAGAGATTACAAGTAGGCAGAGAGGCAGGCAGAGAGAGAGGAGAGAGGAGAAAGCAGGCTTCCCGCTGAGCAGAGAGCCCGATGTGGGCCTCGATCCCAGGACCCTGGGATCATGACCTGAGCCGAAGGCAGTGGCTTTAACCCACTGAGCCACCCAGGCGCCCGGGTAGTTCTATTTTTAACTTTTTGAGAGTCTTCCATGTTTTCCAGAGTGGCCACACAGGTTTGCATTCCCACCAACCTTGTAAAAGAGTTCCTCCTTCTCTTCATCCTTGCTGACTCCTGTTGTTTCCTCTATTATTAATTTTATCCATTCTTCCTGGTGAGGTGATACCTCATTGTAGTTTTGATGATTTGATGTAGACTTCTTGTTTTGTTTTATAGATTTGATGATCATATGTGGAATTTGAGAAACAAAACAGATGAACATGGGGAGAAAAAAAGAGAGGCAAACCAGAAAATAGACTCTTAACTATAGAGAACAAACTGAGGGTAACTGGAAGGGAGGTGGGTAGGGGATGGGCTAAGTGGTTGATGCGGATTAAGGAGAGCATTGCTTGGTGATGAGCCCTAGGTGTTGTATGTAAATGATGAGTCACTAAATTCTACACCTGAAACTAATATTACACTGTATGTTAACTAACTGGAATTTAATAGAAACTTGGAGAAAAAGAACCAACTAGGGCTTATTAAAACATTCATTGGCTGGGCACTGCCCCTAGATATTTTGAGTCAATAGTCTGGGAGAGGCCCAAATAATTTGCATTTCTAACAAGTTCCCTGTTGATGCTGGACCATACTTTGAGAACCACTGCTCTAAAGAATTGAGATAAAGGTAAGTCACTAGCACTGTGTAAGGAGTCCATGGAGTCTATCAGTAGGGGCTTTGGAGCATAGCCAATCTGCAGACAGACTGAGGTACTCCAAGTAGCAACAGGGACATTAAGGTTCTAGCAGTCCTCTGAGAAACAAACTGAGGGTTTTGGAGTGGAGGGGGGTGGGGGATGGGTGAGCCTGGTGGTAGGTAGTAAGGAGGGCTCCTATTGCATGGAGCACTGGGTGTGGTGCATAAACAAGGAATCTTGGGGGCGCCTGGGTGGCTCAGTGGGTTAAAGCCTCTGCCTTCGGCTCAGGTCATGATCTCAGGGTCCTGGGATCGAGCCCCACATCAGGCTCTCTGCTCAGCTGGAGCCTGCTTCTTCCTCTCCCTCTCTGCCTACTTGTAATCTCTCTGTCAAATAAAGAAATAAAATCATTAAAAAAANAGCCTGCTTCTTCCTCTCTCTCTCTCCCTCTCTGCCTACTTGTAATCTCTCTGTCAAATAAAGAAATAAAATCATTAAAAAAAAACACCTAAATTTTATTTGAATCTCAAAGAGCAAGATAACTTCACCTGACACTTGGCTTATAAAATTTAGAGAAGAGGGCGCCTGGGTGGCTCAGTGGGTTAAAGCCTCTGCTTTCGGCTCAGGTCATGATCTCAGGGTCCTGGGATTGAGGCCCGCATCGGGCTCCCTGCTCAGCGGGGAGCCTGCCTCCCCCTCTTTCTGTCTGCCTGCTTTTCTGCCTCCTTGTGATCTCTCTCCCTCTGTGAAATAAATAAATAAATCTTAAAAAAAAATTTAGAAAAGAAAAAATACAATGTTCTGTATGACTCATTATATGTAAATTAATCTCTTTTGAGTACCCCCCCAAAGGCATGAGAAGATAAAAGTCTGAGTGAGATGCTGTCTTTACCAGAGTGGGTGACTAAAAGGGTGGGCTGGGGACAAACTCTTACCCGAGGCTCTATGGGTCAAGGAAAAGAAGGAAGGCATTTGGTTGTGACATTTTAATGAGAATAGTTATATTTAAAACAACCCAAAGAACCTTATCTTCCTAATTTTTGGAGTGGAACACTTACCTTTTAACCAAAATATGGAGGCTGAGGTATTTTCAGTATCTCAGGAGAGTTAGCTCAGAATACCTCAAAGTAAATCTCTTAGTAGTAATCTATTCATACATACTTCAGTTCAATCTTAGAAATGAATGTCTCTGAGGGAACTCTGTATTCAAATCCTCCTCTGGAATAAAACCTCTCTGTGTGAGAGGAATATTCTCACCAGGAGGCTGGGGATCAATCCATCCTGGGAATGATTGATTAGCATCACATGGTTGATAGAATTCATGTGATTCTAATCGCATTAGAATCAGACGCTACACACACGTCCTCCTGTTATTCTGTTGTGGCTCTTAGGTGAGTCTCCCTCCCTCCCCAGCTCCCTTTCCTTCCATGCTGAAAATTGTAGTCACCCTTGTGGATGAAAATATATGGGATTCCTTAGGGATGTTGGGGCAGAGAAAAGGTAGTTAAATACTGGATTTGAGCCTGGTGTATTTAGATTATGTTCATAGATTTTATCCACCAAGGGTTTTTATCAAGTCAGACTACCTCTACCTTAGGCCATTTTTTTTTTTTTCCTCTTGGGAGAATCTTGGAGAGACGGTTAAATGATTGAGCACAAATTGTTTCTCCTTGCTGGAAATAACTCAAAGTGCATATATGCCTTATCAACTATAGATAAATTAGGTCACCTTTCCATAAATGAAAAAAACACGCATAGCTTATAGAGGAAGACAATTACAGTTAACTCCTTCTGTGAAAATCCTTTAAGATACAGAGAGGACATGCTAACTGTAGCGTAAGTATGTTTGCTTGAAGTAAAAAATTCTTTCCCAAATTTGGGCCTACTTCCTGCTAAGTCAGGATTTTGAGTTTAGGAAGCTGGAAAGTAATCTGCTTCTCAAATTATACCCAGACATGATTGCTTGAATTAAAAACATCACTATTAAAGTGATGGCAGTCCCACCTTTCAGTTCGTTATCTTTTTGGAAGGTGGTGAATTTGAAAAACATCACATTGAACTTCTCATTAATGATCCAAAATTTAGAAGATAAATTTAGAGAAATACAAAGAATTAGTCAATGAAAAGGAGAGCAGTTGAATAAAACTGCATTGATATGATTTGCATTTAAAACACAGTTCAGCTGAGCTCAATAAACACATTGAATATATATTATATTCCAGGTGCTGGTGATACAAAGATGAATAAAACATTGTTTCTGTTTTTGCATAATCCCAGTTAAGGGGTTGGGGGAACTGATATAAAAAATAATACATGCAGAAATAGGAAGTAGAATATAGTAGGCGATAATGAATATAGATATTGAAGCTAGATAGACTTTGATTATTTACAATCCCATGTCTTGCTTTAATTTTGTGGCTTTGAGTAAACAATTTTACTTTTTCTAACCAGTCTTTATCATCTCTGGAATAAAATAGACATTCAACAAATGGAAGCTAATGATGACTAAAGCTATGTATTGGTACAGAGATAATACAGGAGAGAATGATTTTCAGGGGCTGATTGGGGAATGCTTCAAAGTGGAGGTTGTAACTCCTGACATGTTTGAATATGAATAGGAATTCTCCAGGTAGATAGTATTTGTGAATGAACCTGTGGTAGAGGAAATAAGACTTCCAAAGGCATGTGCAGTGGAAACTGTAAAATCAGTTTAATATTACTGTTTCATTCATTATTTGTGGAAAGCAGTTAGAAATGGGGATGGAGAGGGGGCAGGGGCCAGTTCCTCACCACAGCCTGAACTCTGATAAGAAGTTTGGACTTGATTCTTTAGGTCAGAGGTTGAAGATGTGCTTTTCTGTAATTTTTTTATGTTCCATGTTGTTTTACTTTTGTTTATGTCATCCAATGTTTAAAAATAGAGATATTTCACTTAAAACCCCAGGTTTTTTTCAGACTTATCTTGGAAATTCACCGCAGAAATCTGCATTTGTTCTTGGCAAACAACTGGTTGAAGCTGAATGAAGGCTGTCCCCTCAAGGGAATATGTGCAGACTGGATAAGCATTGAGGAAACGTGAAGGTTTTAAGTAGGCTGGTTTTGTGGCAGGATACGTCATAGACCTGTTCTTGTTTCCAGTTGAGTGAGAGGAGGCCAGGAAGTGAGAAGGGGTGATTGAACATGACACCTTCCCAGGCTAGGTTAATAGAAGAAGGACTTGTAATGTTATTCAGGTTGGTAGAGAGAGGTGGTTTTTTTGTTTGTTTGTTTGTTTTGTTTTGTTTTGTTTTTAGGCAAAATAAGGTTAAATATTACTCTAGGAGAGGGGATATAAATGTCCTACAGAAACTCAGTGACTGTTACAGTTTGGAGAATAACCATTGAACCATTGCAGGATAAGATCTCTAATTTTTTTTTTAAAGAGATACCTCTTAAGAAAAACAAAAAGTAAAAATAAACTGCAGTATAAAATAGGCAGTCATTCCTAATGTTCTTTCTCACTTCTCCTCAAAACTAGAAACTCCCTCTCTTCCCTTAGGCATCAGTAGAAGTGGATAGAGAGAGAATGTCTACATTTCACAACAAGCAACCCTCAGCATATAACTTGGAGACCATAAACATTTCCAAGACCCCAAAGAGGCCAGAGGCCTAATAGCTGTTGGGTGAAGTTCCATTATCCAAAGAGGGTGGAGTAAGTAATAAAAGCTCCAAGCATAGGGAAAGCAAGAAGAGGATAGATCATAGAAGGAAAGGTGAGGAAGGAGTCCATGAGGAGACACTGTACCATTGGAGGGAACATCCGTGTGGAGACATGCTGCACATCTAGGAAGGGACCTTTAAGGATGGGGATTAGATAAAGTAGGGATACAGAGCTGTTCTGAGTCCGCCCTCCCACACTATATAATTTGCATTTTATCCTCTGAAACCTTAAGTAAAGATCTGTCTGGATCTTTGTTGTGTTAGGCATTTAGGTTTACTGGTCAGAGAGAAGGGAACGTACTATCTCCCTCCCTCCCCCATCATCCTGGAATGGTAGGCATCTACAATTTTCCTATGAGAAATCAGGCATCAAAAGGAGACCCTTGTGGATGTCATACAACCAGGGAAGGGGCAGAGTGCTTCCCTGAACTTTTTGTTTTCCCCAGAGGAGCATGGTGCACTGCTCCCACTGTGGGCTGAAGATAAAATGCCTGGGTGATAGATAGATACCTCACAGGCTACAGAGTACAGAGTGAATTGGGATATGCATGTTTAAGACTGGGGATGGAGGTAGGGGCATCAGTTAAAAGAATTTTGAAATAGTTTGAAGAAAGAGGAGGGCCTGAACTAAAGGTTGGGCATATGGATGGAAAGGAAATGGCCTCATGATATCTCATATCTCTGGGATTTTGCATACTCTTCTTGCTTCACCTGGACTGGATTGCCCTTACTCCTGTATCCATTCAAATTCAGTGTTACCTCCATAGTGAAGACTTCCATAAGAGGATTCAAGTGTTTCTTCTTTTCTGTATACTTTTTAATCTTACAAATAACTTAATTTTAAGAAGGAGGTAGTTGAAAACCTGTGCTGACTGCTCACTGGAATTTAAGTTTCTTAAATCTAGGGCACAATGTCTTGGAGAACTGTGATCATCTACATCAACATGACATAGTTATTAGGCCTAAGAACAGAGACCACCTGTGTCAACATGAGTTAGTATTTTGTTCCAGGAAACATTTGCCCAAAAAAGATAAGACTGCAACCTAATAAATAGTTTCACTATTTGAGTCTGGTAATTCCTGCAAATCAATTTATCTGAGACAACAGTTTGCTGATCCAGGCAAAGAACTCACTTATCAAACAGCAAAGACCCTCATCTTGCTATGATGATCAATTTTAAACTGTTATCTCATGACCAATGCTCAGTCCCAATGGGTTTTTGCTTTGAAAGATGCTTCCTAAACCATTCTGCCTAGATGCCCAACCTCTGAGTATCCCCTCTTCTGTGGCATTGCTAAGACTCTCTCAAGGTGACGTTCTCCCTTACAATAGAATAGGACATTGTCTGGTGGTGATATTTTGAGGTATTAAACACCTTTCAGTCTTAATTCTGCCTAGACCAGCAGCACACAGTGGTGCTTAATATTTGTAGAAAGAGGCACTTAGAGAAAAATCAACATGGTATGTTGCTTTCGTTGGATGAGGGCAGATGAATACTCAGGGATGCTTCCAAAGTACTAAGTGTTAACTTGTGCCATCACTTAAGATGGCAAAAACACAAGAGCAGGTTTTCAGTGAGAAGATAGTGATTTCAATTCTAGACATGTTGAGTTTGAGATTTCTGTGATGTGAAAATGAAGATGTCCAATTCCATGCTTAATGATGGAAGGCCCCAGACATAACGTTTGTCAGGGAGGTTGGGCACTTGTTTTCTTAATCAGTGGTTTCAAAGTATGGTCTTTAGACATGCAGCATCAGCACCACTTGGGAACTTGAAAATGCAAATTTTGGGGCCTCATGACAAACCTACTGAAGTGAAAACTCTCTGGGTGAGGTTCAGCTCTTTGTGTTTTAATGAGCTTTTCAGGTGATCTGATGCACTATATAGTTTGAGCACTGTTGCCTTAGAGTAATCACAACTATCAAGGTCTGAGACAAAATGTTACCCAAACTTTCGATGATCTGCTTGCTAAGGCATGCTAATCCTGTGTTCACTGTGAGGGCAGGTCCTCTGTAACATGGTGGCCTGAGAGGCCATATAGCAAAGCAGTTGAACCTTGCACTTGAAGCATTTGAAGCTGGCCATACCATTTTCTACTTGGGCGTCTTAAGGATTCAGTTGCTCAGCTTTTCCCAGCCTAGGTTCCTCATCTGTAAAATGGGAATACTAAAAGTACCCACCTCCTTGAATTCTTGTGGTGATTAAATGAACTGATATGTGGAAAGTGCTTATGTCTGTAATGAGTTTGTTGCTCCAAGAATTTTTACCTCTTTACAAAGTCACTGCCCTTTTATGTGCCGAACTAAATATTTCCTGTCTTTATAAGTCTCACCTGTCTGTGTTTCTACTGGTTAGCCATAGCATTAGTTATCTCACTTTGCTTGGCTCATAGGACGTATTCAATAAATACATTAATTGAGCGAATGCACACTCCAGTCCTCATTTCCTTATTTCTTGTCTGAGTTTTACAGGTTTATTATCAGTACCTCTTGTTTTAGTACTAAATTATACACTGTTATATTTATGCCTTTTTTCCTTATTGCATTATAAGCTCTTAGAGGGGAAGTATTATGCCACAAACGTTTTCCACCTACACAGCGCCTGGCACAGTGTTGACAATACAAAGGGAATTCAATAATAATCTGTGCAAAATAAAAAACCTAATTTTTTTCATTTCAAATTCATTTACTCTGTTACATTTTTGCAATTTCCTATCCCCACCTCTGCAATGACAGCAATTTCAAAATTCTAAATCTGTATTGCCACTTTGTCTCAAGAGTCATAAGATGAAAAGAACAGGGATTCTTTTCTTATTTCTAGTGTCATCCTGTAAGATGGCTTTTATTATTTTGAGCCTCCGTGTCAACCTCATAATTCAGACTAATATTTAAAAATTCTTTCTTGAGTCAAAACTAGGGTATTGTGAATGACCTGTTACTCTTAACCAGAATAATGTGCCATCTCTATCTCTCTAGAAATACACCTTTTTTATTTTTATTTATTTTTTTATTCATTTGACACAGAGAGAGAGATTACAAGTAGGCAGAGAGGCAGGCAGAGAGAGAGGAGAGAGGAGGAAGCAGGCTCTCTGCCGAGCAGAGAGCCCGATGTGGGCCTCGATCCCAGGACCCTGGGATCATGACCTGAGCCGAAGGCAGNACCAGAATAATGTGCCATCTCTATCTCTCTAGAAATACACCTTTAAGACTAAGATATGATGTTACTTATACTTGATGCAGCCTTATTTTTACCAGCAGTTTCTTTCAGCTTTTCTTTAGTCCTTCAGTAAGCTCCGTGATTTGTGTAGCTCTGAGTTGAAATTCTGCTAGCAAAGAGGATTGAAAATAGCTCTAACGTAGTTAAGCTCCTTTAAGTATGTGGAAAATTAGTGTAATGTATATAATGAAAAAAAGGCAACTTTGGAGTTCTGTAGATCTGAGATCAGAATTTGAGCTCTGTTATAATTTTTTGTATGGCCTCCAGCAAGCTACTCAACATGTCTGAGTCTACTTACTCATCTGTAAGTAGGGGCATAAATATTCACCTTATGATGTTATGTGGGGCAATTAAACAAGACAAGTTATGTATTATACACAGCACATGGAAGATATTCAATAAATGGTGGATATTATTATAAAAAAAGAATAAAACAGTGTAAATCTCAGAAACTGGCCACTCTAGAGTCTGCATGGTATCATTATAAAATAGGGTCTCTGGTATTGTGGACATTACTTCTATTCTAAAATTCTATTTAAATTCTGTTCAAGAATGGCCCCATCAAATCTCAAATCACTTTACTTTTTTTTTTTTAAGATTTTATTTATTTATTTGACAGAGAGAATACAAGTAGGCAGAGAGGCAGGCAGAGAGAGAGAGGAGGAAGCAGGCTCCCCGCTGAGCAGAGAGCCTGATGCGGGCCTTGATCCCAGGACCCTGAAATCATGACCTGAGCCGAAGGCAGAGGCTTTAGCCCACTGAGCCACCCAGGCGCCCTACTTTTGATAATCTTCAAATAAGATCTCCTAATTAATGATATAACTTAAGGGTCTCTTCATACAGTGTGAACCTGTCACACTTCTCCCCCAGAATCTCCATTCACTGGTCAGCTGGGATTCAGTTACTGAGGGAGTTTTCCTGACCCTTAGGCAAAGGCTGCTACAGCTAACTGCTTGTTCACTGAGCCCTTCTCAGTACCTTCTCAGGTAGACTGTGGGGGTCCTTCCTCTAGGGTCTGTTAGAATAGTTGCTCTCTGCAAGGGCTTTCTGGTTTTGTTTGTTTGTTCGTTTGTTTGTTTGTTTTCATAAAACTCTGGCAGGATCAGTGAGAAACTGGAAATCCAATGACAAGTTATTTCTAATCCAGAAGGACAGATGTATTCAAGAGAAAAACAGAAAAGATTTTTCTAGGTAGGCAAGGTCAAGGTAGTCCTGGATGGCTGAGGGATTTCTGAAGGATTGTTTGGAGATAAGAATATAGTGAACCATAAACATATTACATAGTTTGTGAGGATACATATATATATGTATTTTTTCCTGCAAATTACCTGAAATAAAATTGCTGATTAATATTCTGAATCCATTTGTACCACTGACTCACACACGAGAATAACTACTACCATTTCTGCCCTCCTCCATCATCTGCAGGGCCCAGAGCTACCTGGGGAACCACCATAGGGGAAATGGCATTCTTGGATAAGTTGGGGTTCAGAAGTAGAGGCAGGGAAGATCCAGTTTATAGAAGTTAACTTTATAGGACTCATACCCAGCCAAAGGGCAGACTTGGCTACAGACCTTCACATATCCTCTTCACATCATCAAATGGGACTTCATTTATATTAATAGGCTTTCCCTATTTTAATTTTTATTTTTTTTAATGATTTATTTATTTATTTATTTGAGGGAGCGGGAGAGAGAGAGAGAGGAACAGACAGAGGGAGGGAGAGAGAAGGGAGAGAATCCCAAGCAGACTCCCTGCTATGTGTGGAGTGCCAGGCTCCATGTGGGGTTTGATTTCACAACCCTGAGATCATGACCTGAGCAGAAATCAAGAGTTGGATGTTTAACTGACTGAGCTGCCCAGGTGCTGCAATAGGGCTTTCTCTATTTTAAAAAGCAAATCTCTCTAGATACTCCAGTCATTCACACATTGGCATGAATTGCTTACTTGAATTCAGTTAGTTATTACTGTCTGATTGTATATGTTATGAAACCTATCACAAATGTGTGATTGGGGCGCCTGGGTGGCTCAGTGGGTTAAGCTGCCTTCGGCTCAGGTCATGATCTCAGGGTCCTGGGATCGAGTCCCGCATCGGGCTCTCTGCTCATCAGGGAGCCTGATTCCCCCTCTCTCTCTGCCTGTCTCTCTGCCTAATTGTGATCTCTCTCTCTGTGTCAAATAAATAAATAAATAAATAAATAAATAAATAAATAAATCTTAGGGGAAAAAAAAACGTGTGATGGATTGAATAGAAGAGTAAACCACTGGTACTTATAAACAGTGCTTATGTTGATTAAATTATAGATAAACATTCTTTGTGCTGTAATTTTTTTTTAAAAGATTTTATTTATTGGGGTGCCTGGGTGGCTCAGTCGTTAGGCATCTGCCTTCAGCTCTGGTCATGATCCCAGGGTCCTGGGATGGAGCCCTGCATCAGACTTCCTGCCTGGCAGGAAGCCTGCTTCTCTCTCTTCCACTGCCCCTGCAATAAATAAATCTTAAAAAAAAAATGAAGATTTTATTTATTTGAGAGAGAGAGTGAGCGAGTGCAAGCAAGCACGATTGGAGGTAGGGGAGGGCAGAGACAGAGGGAGAAGCAGACTCCTCGCTAAGCAGGGAGCCTGATGGGGGGCTAGATCCCAGGGATCATGACCTGAACCTAAGGCAGATGCTTAACTGAATGAGCCACCCAGGCACCCCTTTTGTGCTGTAATTAATGTTCATTCTCTATCCTTTCTCTCAGGAGAAAAGTAAAGAAGTATTTCTTTATTCTTGTGTAAACATGGTTCCCAATCCTTTCACTTAGGACTGTAAAGAAGTATGTGTGGAGTCAGAATAGTCAGAATGTTGTCACTATTCAAATTTGTGTTTGATTTAGGAAGCTCCTTCTGGTTCCTGTGCTTCCTAGTTATTTCAGTGCTCTTTCCCTATCATGGTGTCCATGTTTTGTTTCATGAACTGTTTTAGTATCTTGAAAAATTAGTCTACATTTACTTCTACTTCCTGTCTCCCGTTCACTTTTGAAATTTTTGGAATCCAAATTTCATCCCCACCATTTTACTACTATAGTTCTCAAGGAATAATGTCTCCTCCTCTTAGTCAAATTTGAAGGTCTCCTCTCTGTTCTCACTCATTTAATTTCAGAGCAGAATTGAATCATCTTCTCATAAATCTTTGATGTAGTGGGTTTTCTCCCATTTCTTAGAACATCTGATGTACTCACGTCTCTTATAATGCCCATATTCAAAAGTAAGGATTCCTTTAAGATTTTTCCACTGCTTAAACCAGTGNTTGAGGTAGTGGGTTTTCTCCCATTTCTTAGAACATCTGATGTACTCACGTCTCTTATAATGCCCATATTCAAAAGTAAGGATTCCTTTAAGATTTTTCCACTGCTTAAACCAGTGGTTTCCAGCCTTGGGTGTATATTAGAATCACCTGGGAAAGCTTTAAATACTAATGATGACTGGGTCCTACTCTCAGAAGTTCTGATTTAATTATTCTGGGGTGTATTCTTTGTACTGGGAGTTTTTATTAATAGCTCCCCAGGTAATTCTAACACTCTGCCAAGATTGAGAACTGTGTTAAACTATAAGTATTCAGATTTCTGGGTGGTACTCTTATTTTCTTTGGAGTTCAAGCAGGATTGTCTCAAGTGCCCATCCCATGGGAAGGCCCAGATTCTTTTTAAGATAACTGCAATTCCTGAGGGCTAACATTGTCATGGTCCCTTCTGGTTCCAAGTTCCTAACTTTCTGAACATTTAGTATCATTTGCATCTCATTTCCTTTTTTTTTTTTAAGATTTTTATTTATTTATTTGACACAGAGAGAGAGATCAGATCACAAGTAGGCAGAGAGGCAGGCAGAGAGAGAGGAGGAAGCAGGCTCCCCACTGAACAGGGAGCCCGACGTGGGGCTCGATCCCAGGGCCCTGAGATCATGACCCGAGCTGAAGGCAGAGGCTTTAACCCACTGAGCCACCCAGGCACCCTCATTTCCTTCTTTAAAAAAATAATATTTTATTTATTTATTTGAAAGAGAGTGAAAGCAAGAAAGATCACAGAGCTCCAGAGAGGGAGAAACAGACTTGCCACTGAGCAGAGAGCCCAATGTGGGACTTGATCCCCGGACCCTGGGATCATGACCTGAGCTGATGATAGACACTTAACCAGCTGAACCATCCAGGTGCCCCTGCATCTCATTTCCTAAAGCCGTTGGTCCTCTTGCTTCTGGCTCTACACAAGTCACAGTGTAGAACTTGGACCCCCTTCCTTCTATCTCTGAGCCATACACTGAAGGCAGTTTTATGATGGGAGGCTTTACTGAAGAACTGGATCAATATAAAGTTTTGTGTCAGTGTAGGAGTTTTATATTGAAGCAATAGATCAGGGCAGTTTCTACATAGACTCCAACTTCCAGCTACATATATGAGCCTGCTTTTCCTTGAAACCTTTCTCACATTAATTTTCCTCATATTCTAAGTAATTTAGATTTCCATCCCTTTGGCACCTCTTAGCAGCAGTCTTTTCTGACCACTGTCTTAAAGTGCAGTGGGATAGAATGCAGATCAATTTTTTTCCTCTGGCATAAATTACATCTCCTCACACCTCTTTCCTTACCCCTACTGTCCTTAGAAGACAGAAATCCCTACATTCAATTCTTGTAGTTAACACCTTTTCCCCCCCATATTATCACAATGTCTTCAGTCATGAGTTACTGTGGTAGGCAGAATCCAACAGTGTCCCCTCAAGATGACCATCCTCCGGTTATTCAATCAAACACTTATCTAGGTACCACTGTGAAGGGATTTTCCAGATGTGGTTAGTGTTATAGACCTTAAAATAGGAAGATTATGCTGGATTATCCAGTGGTCAGTCTAATTACATGAGCTCTGAAAAGCAGAGGTCAATAGAATAGAAAATCTTACCAAAGACCTAAGAATATGAAGGATCTTGATGTGTGATGAAGACATTTCCAACAATGATATTCTGTACTTCTAGCCCAAGTAGCATAGTAAATGTATGATTTGCTTACTCCCTGTGGCCCAAATATATAGCAACAATGGAATATAAAAGGAAGGTGGGGAAATAGCCCATTTCAAAAACAATCATCTCTATCAACCAAGAAAGTAATATGGGTGATAAAGTAATATGGCTGAATCTTCCACTCATTGGTCTCTGAGTCATTTGTGCCTGAGATTTGCCTTAGATCTTGCAGGATAAAGGATGGGGAAAGGGAAGTCAGAAGTCAGAGACTGGGGTAGGGCTACCTCCCTTAATAAAGGAAGGTTAAAAATAAAAATGAGCACATTCTACCTGATCTCTGCTTTGGGCTCTGAGAAAGCTCTGGGCTTAGTGAGGCAGAAGGTAATAGACAAGCCATAGGACCAGTAACTAAACCAAGATATCCCTTGTTTTGTGACCAAACGTGCAACATCTACAATATCTCTATAAATAAGACCCCAAATCACTGTGATAAGGTTCTGGCCTAGAGTTTGGAGGGCTGCATAAAGCAACTGAAAAATCAGTAGATTGGTAGGGATATGGCAGGGGAGGGGTACTGAAAAATGAAAAAAGGAAAAACCTTTTACAGTGCATTTATAATCTGTCCATCTCCCCCCCCACCCCCATATAGTCATGGAGAAATATATTGCCGGAACAGACAAACAAATTCAATGGTCAAAACAGGAATTTATTCTGATGAAAAAAGATTTAAAATAATTGTGCTTAGGATGTTCAAAGAAATAAAGCATGGTTTCCATTTTTAAAAAGGCAACAATTATTTATTTATTATTATTATTATTTACCCCAGGGGTACAGGTCTGTGAATCATCAGGCTT
Source organism: Ailurus styani (assembly GCA_002007465.1). NCBI lineage: Eukaryota > Metazoa > Chordata > Mammalia > Carnivora > Ailuridae > Ailurus > Ailurus styani. Next base: position 814,589 of record LNAC01000021.1, on the reverse strand, counting down.
AGACCTTTCACAGAACTCACCATAGCACAAGCCCTCCCCAATGCCGTAACCCAGCCCCCCTAACCCGACCCTCCCACCCCCCAATAACCCTGTTTGTTTTGTGAGATTAAGAGTCTCTTATGGTTTGTCTCCTTCCTTATCCCATCTTGTTTCATTTTTTCCTTCCCTACCCCCAATGACCCCGCACCCTGCCCCTCAAATTCCTCATATCTGAGAGATCATAATGTTGGGCTGATGGGTCCGGGGAACTGAGGAAGCCATGAGATGGCAGCTGACCCACCATCTTACTGCCCCACCCTGGGAGTTTCTTGGGGGACCTCCTGCCCTCATCAGCTTCCGCATCTGAAAAGATCGCCAAAACCAGAACTTAGGTGGGAAACCGAGGGGTAAACTCCACCCAATCTCCTACCAGTTATGGTCATGTTTCCCCGTTCTGCCCAAACCCAATAAAAACTCATGCACATCCTCTCTGGGTGCAGCTTCCCTGACTCCCTTATCTTGGAGTCGCGGAACCTTGCCTAAGGGTGCCTCTATTAAAGCTTTCCTTGTGCCCATTCCATCTGGTGTCTTGCTTAGTCCACCGTTACTGGGAGGGCTACCCGGAAACCTTACACATATGACAATTGTCTTTCTCTGATTGACTTATTTCGTTTAGCATAATACCCTCTAGTTCCATTCACGTCATTGCAAACGGCAAGATTTCATTTCTTTTGATGGCTGCATAGTATTCCATTGTCCATATATACCACATCTTCTTTATCCATTCATCTGTTGATGGACAACTAGGCTCTTTCCATAGTTTGGCTATTGTGGACATTGCTGCTATAAACATTCAGGTGCACGTGCCCCTGTGGATCACTGTATTTGTATCTTTAGGGTAAATACCCAGTAGTGCAATTGTGGGTCATAGGGTAGCCCTATTTTCAACTTTTTGAGGAATCCCCATACTGTTTTCTTTTCTTTTTTTTTTTTAAGATTTTTTATTTATTTGACACAGAGAGAGAGAGAGAGAGAGATCACAAGTAGGCAGAGAGGCAGGCAGAGA
>LNAC01000021.1:643535-813405 GCA_002007465.1 Ailurus styani | reverse complement strand
GTTTTCCAGAGTGGCTGCACCAGCTTGCATTCCCACCAACAGAGTAGGAGGGTTCCCCTTTCTCCGCATCCTCACCAACATCTGTTTCCTGACTGGTTAACTTTAGCCGTTCTGACTGGTGTGAGGTGGTATCTTACTGTGGTTTTGATTTGTATTTCCCTGATGCCGAGATATGGAGCATTTTCTCACGTGTCTGTTGGCCACTTGGATGTCTTTGGAGAAATGTCTGTTCATGTCTTCTGCCCATTTCTTGCCTGGATTATTTGTTCTGTGGGTGTTGAGTTTGATAAGTTCTTTACAGATTTTGGACATAAGCCCTTTATCTGATATGTCACTTGCAGATATCTTCTCCCATTCTGTCAGTTGTCTTTTGGTTTTATTGACTGTTTCCTTTGCTGTGCAAAAGCTTTTGATCTTGATGAAGTCCCAATAGTTCATTTTTGTCCTAGCTTCCCTTGTAAAAAGGCAACAATTATTAATCAACACCAACAAAAACAAAATAAAATAGGTAGTTATGAAATAGAATCGATTATAAATCTTAGAAATGAAAAATAGTCTTTGAAATTAAAAAAATTCTTTCAGTTAATATATTTCAATGTTAAAAACCATGCCAAAACTTAGTGGTTTAAATCAACAGCACTCTCATCATTCTGGGTCAGGACCTTAGGCAGTACTTAATTAGTAGCATTGACAGGGATGACTTGGCTATAGTCAGCTGGGCTAGAAGGCTCCAGAAGTCTTCATTCACAAGCCTCAGGGATTTACCATGTGGCTCTTTTCTATCCACATGGTGTCTCATCATTTATTAGTTTGGTTCATGTTTTGTTAAAGCATGGTGGCTGGTTTTCTTGAGGGAGTATGAAAGCAGAAATGGCCAGACTTTTAAAGAATTGGAACTGGCACAGTGTCACTTTTGCTACAGTTTATTGTTCAAACAAGTCATAGGGCTGACCTAGATTCATGGGGAAGAGACATAAACTCAGTCTATTCCTTTCAGGTGTAGCAAAGCCTCACTGTAAAAAACATGTGGGGTGGAAGATAGTATGTGGTGATCTCTACTGCATGAGTAGACCAAATAAATTTTATAGATAAACAGTTAGTGAATTGGAAGATGGCATTGAAGAATTAACCAGAAAACAGCATGAAGAAAAGATACAAACCAAATTAAAGGGCTGTTAACAGAATAGATTAATTGGTAGAATTGAGTGAAAGACAAAGAAGCAATATTTGGTGAGATAACTGCTAAAATTTTTTCCAAAACTGAAGAAAATAATGTGTCCTCAGATCAAGGTAACTCTGGATAACATGGAACATAAATAATAACCTATACCCAGAAATACTATAATGAAATTGCAAATGTCAAGGTAAAAAAGAGAGTATTTAGAGCTATTGAAGAGTTACTTTACAATGGAATGAGAAATGAAACCTAGACTGATACGTTCCAGAATGAAATGCCGCATTGTCAATGTATTGAGAATATTATCTTCCATCTAGAACTTACATCTAAGCTATAAACCAAGATTGTTTGCAAATAAAAGACATTTTCAGTCATTGTAAGTCTTAAAGAGTTTATAGTCTACAGAGTCTAGTTAACTTATCAAGACAAGTCAACTGAAAGAGAGGGATACAAGAAACAATGTCAAACACAGAGATTAATGAAGTACAGTTAAAAAAGGCAGCCCAACTTTGTTTTTAAAGTTGTTGATTGTAAAATTTTATTTTATTTTTTTAAATATCTTTTTTTTTTTAAGATTTTATTTATTTATTTGACACAGAGAGAGAGATTACAAGTAGGCAGAGAGGCAGGCAGAGAGACAGGGAGAGGAGGAAGCAGGCTCCCTGCTGAGCAGAGAGCCCGATGCGGGCCTCGATCCCAGGACCCTGAGATCATGACCTGAGCCGAAAGCAGAGGCTTTAACCCACTGAGCCACCCAGGCGTCCGATTGTAAAATTTTAAACAAAATAATAAGATGAGGGTAGTTGATATAAAAGACTGCCAAGATCCTTGTCATTGTCAGAAAGAAGAAAAAATTGTGGGATAACTCTAGGATTTGTTAGGACAATTTATGGTTGATTACATGTGTTAAAATGTAAGATTAAGACATAAGATTAAAAACTGGCAGAAGTTTGTATTGAAAATATAGAGTACTTTATCAAATCACCCAAAGGCAAAGGATTTAAAAGAACAGGAAGATAACAGAGAATATAAAATAAAGATGTTGGAAATAAGTCCAAATATATCTGAAGTCACAATAATATATATGGATTAAATCCTCTATTAAAGAAAAATTATCAGATTTTTCTAAAGTCCAGCTATATGCTACTTTATAAATAGAGAGCTATATAGAAACATGGAAAATATAATTTAAAGCCAAAGTGTGAATAGAAATAATGGTACTATATAATAATGCAGTGAATATCCCATCAAGAAGATCTAATAATCATAATTGTTTTTTTCATTCACAACATAGCTTCAGGATACATAAAACCCTTAAGTTGACAGAATTAGAAAGACAATTGGATAGGTCCACAATTATAGTAAGAGATTCAAAGGTATTCCATCATAACTGAGTAACTTCCACTATAACAGACTAAAAGTTACTAATGGTGTATAGAAGAAGTTTTATATACTCCATAGGCCAGAGGTGTGCTAAAATGTTGTCCTTCTCACACTTTTGATTTCTGGGTGGGCCTGGGGTACCTGGAACATCCTTCCACCCTCCGCAATTGGGAGCTGCCTCAAACATTTATAAAACACATCACGTGCCAGTTGAAACTGGTGAGAAACGACTAAAAACAAAGGGCGCCTGGGTGGCTCAGTGGGTTAAAGCCTCTGCTTTCGGCTCAGGTCATGATCTCAGGGTCCTGGGATCGAGGCCCATGTCGGGCTCCCTGCTCGGCGGGGAGCCTGCTTCCCCCTCTCTCTCTCTGCCTGCCTCTCTGCCTCCTTGTGATCTCTCTCCCGCTGTGAAATAAATAAATAAAATCTTTAAAAACAAAACAAAACAAAACAAAACAAAACAAAACAAAACACCAAAAAACTCATAAAGCCTAGCACAGGGAACAGAGTCAGAAATTAGCATATTCATATACAGATTCATGATGTTTATTTTGGTATAAACTCTCTGCACTATAATTTGGTAATGCTTTCAAAAGTTCTTGGAATTTTGCATGTGTTTTGATTCAGCAATAGCAATTATAGAAAGTTTTGATAAGAGTATAGTTAAACAAATGGGCAAGTATACATGCCTAAGGAGGTTCATCATTGTGTTATACATAACATGGAATAATTGAAAATAACCTAAATGTCCAAATATGTGGAACTGATTAAAATATACATACGGTTATATGATAGAGTAATATGTGCATTAAAAGCGATATAGAAATGAACCAGAAATTTTGGGTTTGTAGCACAGCTTCCCTAATCCAAACTTGTGGAGACATTGCTAAATGGATTGAAGCATTTCTTTTCACGTAGAACATGGTCTCAGAATCCTTTTGATATTAAGTTCTAAGCAGCTATAATCAGGATCAGAAATAAAAGGAAATACGAAACTTATGAGCCATACCTATTCTTAGAGGAATAGCTAATGACATAGAAAAGTGTTCTTTATGTATTGTTAAGGGAAAAAAAGTAGATTACCAAGGAGTACACACTGATGATTACATTTTCTTTAAAGAGTATTCATGCTTACATATATATAGATAAAAATGTTGAATGTGAAAAGTAATTATTTTCAAGCGATAGGATTGCATGTGATTTTTATTTTCATTTATTTTCCATTGTGAAACTGTATTACTTTTGAAGTAAGAAAAATAAAAAAGATTTGTACTCATCCATTAAGCCCTAGCATCTAAAAACCCTTTCTCATATTGAATCACCTTTTTTTCTTGATTCCTTTAGGTGTCTGAGCCTCTTTCCATGCATTTACCAGAGTTTGACCTTTGTTGAAGTAATCTGTGTATATGCATCTTTCCCTTCAACTAGGTTGGAGGGTCTGGGGTGTAGTGACTTTTATTCAGCACAAGTGGATTGCTTTTAATAGGTGCGAGGACACATTTTATTGACTTGAACTGACTATATCAGAGCATCAAGTCCGTACACCCTTTGCTCAACTATGGAGTCTGTAATCCAAAACTCTGATTCCAGAGGAAAGAAACTGGCTTGTCAGACTCAGTGGACTTCTAGAGCACCCTTACAGAGCTTTTCCCATATGACATTTTTATTTTGTGCAGGCAAAGGCAGGTATTTTAGTTCTCCTTTGTGGACCTTGGTAAGATGGATATTTAGGCAATACTTTTTGAGTTTTCTGTCTGTAGCTGAGGTAGAGTTCACCTTCTTAGAAGTTCTTGAAGACAGCAGAGGAAGACTGTTTTCACCTCTGAACCCTGAAGGCTATGATGTGTTATTGTTAGAAAGGCTGAGCTGGAATAATTTCTCCATGGGACAGAATATATTCAGTGATCCAGGAAAGCAGTTCCCTACTCTGATGCCTTTGTCTGTGTCTTCAGGACTAATCTGGTAGAAGGCACATGAAAGAGTAAGGAATCTAAACTCAGGACCAGAAGTGGAGTGGAAGAGAGAAACTTCTGGGACCTAATTAATGGAACACACAGAGAACTTGAGAAGCAACCCAGGCCTGAAAAAAAGGCACTGGGACTCAAGGATAGGAGTATTATTCTTTCCAGGAGAATTAAACCAAATATTACCATCAGTTAATTTTTTCTTAAGTTAAAGCTTCAACAACAGGAGCAAATCCCAGTGTTGGAGTCATTCTTCTTCATTGCTTTGCTTTTATATGGGTCCTTACCAAATCTTTTCAGGAGGAAAAAAAATGCCTTCTTTTTAATGATCTTCAAAGGAGGAAAATGCATAACATTTCCTGGTACACTGTTCCAGAGTTGAGCAATATATGCATGAAACAAAGAAAGATATTACATGTGTAACTGACAGTAAAATTGAAGACTATGACCTTTTGTGCTATGCTTAATAGATGTGAGACTAATGATCCTAGATCTCATTATTATAAAACTTCATATATATGACAATTGCTACCAGCACCAGAGTTATAATCATTAGAAGATTTAGATGTGCCTAAAGTTTACTGCAGTCTTTCCAGTTACTTGTGGGTAGTTAAAGTGGTCATTTGGGTGGCAGAATTGTTGAATCTATATCTGTACATAATTTTTTGTGGGTCATGGGGAAAAGCATAAACCACATCCATGCCAGGTATAGTAATAATATAGTTACAAATTTTCCCACATTCTCTTCCCGAGGGCAAAATATTTAGCCCATTTTTTCTTCAAACATCTTTATTGTTAAATTGTTAGTCATAGAAACAGAACATTCTAGAGCTGGTCAGGAGTGCTAAAGTCCTCTACACTAATCTGACAATTTTCCAAGTGAGAACTGGAGGACTTTGAGTTAGTCCAACAGCTGGTCTAGAACATAAGAGTTTGAGTTAGTAGATGAGCTGTTCTAGAACATAAGCCTCCTGACTTCCAGTCCTGGGCTTTTCGCATCACACCATTATGCTGCTCTGCCTCTTCTGCTCTACCAGGGTGTTCAGCTGTAGACCTGTCACACCAGTGCCACGTTCGTGCTACTGCAAGCGTGGTTTGTGGACCTGTGTCAGATTGATGGCACAGTCCGTGCCATCAATTGATTGCGGGTCCGTAATGTGCCATGTAAAGAAAGTGAAAGTAAGCATTGAGAAACTTTTATACAAGTGGACAGAGTAATTGATGTCTGTTCAGTGTAATAATAAATGATTTGGGCTAGTGTTTTTTTCATGTAGAAAGGTTAAATTTTTTTTTAAAGATTTTTATTTATTTATTTGACACACAGAGAGAGCAATCAGATCATAAGTAGGCAGAGAAGCAGGCAGAGAGAGAGGAGGAAGCAGGCATCCCGCTAAGCAGGGAGCCTGATGTGGGGCTCGATCCCAGGACCCTGAGATCATGACCTGAGCTGAAGGCAGAGGCTTTAACCCACTGAGCCACCCAGGTGCCCTAGAAAGGTTAAATTTAAGAAAATTTTATTACTAAAGTATATTTGTTTATGAGTTTTAACAGTTTTATGGTGGAGTCTTTCAAGTTTTCTATACAGAGTATCATGTCATCTGCACATAGTGAAATTTTAGTACTTCCTTACCGATTTGGATGCCTTCTATTTCTTTTTGTTGTCTGATTGCTCTGCCTAGGGTTTCTAGTACTATGTTGAATAAAAGTGATGAAGTAGACATCCTTATCTTGTTCCCAACATGGGAAATGCTCTCAGTTTTCCCCCATTGAGGATAATGTTCACTCTAGGTTTTTCATATACAGCCTTTATTATGTTGAGGTATAACCTACTTTATTGAGGGTTTTTATCAGAAATACATGCTATACTTTGTTTAATGTTTTTTCTGCCTCCATTGAAATGATCATATGGTTCTTTTCTTTCCTTGATGGGGTGTATCACATTGATTGATTTTGTGAAGATCGAACCATGCTTGCAGTCCAGGAATAAATCTCACTTGATCATGGTGAATGTTTTTTTTTTTAATGTATTTTGGAATTTAAGTTTGCTAGTATTTTGTTTAGGATTTTTGGGCTTACATTCACCAGAAGTATTGGTTTGTAGTTCTCTTTCTTTGTGGTGTCTTTATTTGGTTTTGTTATCAGGGTAATGCTGCCCTCCTAGAATGAATTTGAAAAATTTCCTTCCTTTTCTTCTTCTTTTTTTTGGGAATAGTTTGAGAACAGTAGGTTTTAACTCTTCTTTAAATGTTTGTTATACACAACTAATAAATTGTTGAACACTGCATCAAAAACTAATGATGTACTATACGTTGGCTAACTGAACACACTAATAGTAATAAAAATGATTGGTAGAATTTTCCTGTGAAGCCTTCTGGCCCTGGGCTTTTATTTGTTGGAAGTTTTCTCATTACTGATTCAATTTCTTTTCTGGTAATTAATCTGTTCAAATTTTCTATTTCTTCCTGTTTCACTTTTGGTAGGTTATATGTTTCTAGGAATTTATACATTTATTCTATGTTAATTCATTGGCATATAGTTTTTCATAATATTCTTTTATATTTCTGTGTTGTTTGTTGTTATTTCTCCTCTCTCATTTGTGATGTTGCTTATTTGGGTCCTTTCTCCTTTTTTTCTTGGTAAGTCTGTGTAGAGGTTTATCAGTTTTACTGATTTTTTTCCCCCCCGAAGAACCAGATACTGGTTTCAATGATCTGTTCTGTTTTTCTTGTTTAGTTTCTATTTCATTTATTTCTGCTCCGATCTTTATTATTTTCCTCCTTCTGCTGGTTTTAGTTCTGTTTGTTGTTGTTGTTGTTTTCTAGCTCCTTTAGATATAGGGTTAGGTTGTTTATTTGAGATTTTTCTTGCTCCTAGAGGTAGGCCTGTGTTTCTATAAACTTCCCTCTTTGAACTGCTTTTTCTGCTTCCCAAAGGTTCTCAACTGTTGTGTTTTCATTTTTTGTTTGTTTGTTTCTATGTACTTTATATTTTCTTTTATTTCCTGGTTGGCCCATTCATTGTTTAGTAGTATGTTATTTAACCTCCATGTAGTGTGGTCCTTTCAAATTTTTTTCTTGTGTTTCTAGTTTCATAGCATTGTGGCCAGAAAAGATGCATGGTATGATTTCAATCTTTTTACCTGGCTGAGGCTTGTTTTGTGGCCTCATATGTGATCTGTTCTGGAGAATGTTCCATGTGCACTTGAAAAGAATGTGTATTCTGCTCTTTTAGGATGGAATGTTCTGAGTATGTCTGTTAAATCTATCTGGTCCAGTGTGTCATTCAAAGCCATTGTTTCCTTGTTGATTTTCTGTTTAGATGATCTGTCCATTGCTGTAAGTGGGGTGTTAAAGTCCCCTACTGTTATTGTAATATTATCGATTAGTTCCTTTATGCTTGTTATTAACTGTTTTATGTATTTGGGTGCTTCCAAGTTGGGTGCATAAATATTTGCAATTGTTACAGGTTCTTTTTGGATTGTCCCTTTTATTATTATATAGTGTCTTTCTTTGTCTCTTGTTATACTCTTTGTTTTAAAGTCTAGTTTGTCCAATATAAGTATTGCTACTCCAGCTTTAAAAAAATGTTTAATAATTAATTTATTTTAGAGAAAGAGAGAGTGAGAGAGCAGTGGGAGGAACAGAGGATGAAGGAGAAGAACAAGCAGATTCTACCATGCTAAGCATGAAGCCTTAGATAGGGCTCTATCCCATGAACCTGAGATCATGACCTGAGCCAAAATCAAGAGTGGAACACTTAACCGACTGAGCCACCCAGGTGCCCCTTTTAATATTTTTTTCACTATATTTTGCCATTTTAATTACAATATATCTTGGTGTGGATCTACTTTTGTTGAGATTGGTGGGAGGTAGTGGGGGTGTTTCCTCTATGCCTCTGGATCTGGATATCTGTTCCCTTCCACAGATTAGGGAAGTTTTCAGCTATTATTTCTTAAAATAAATTCTCTGTCCTCTTTTCTCTGTCTTCTTCTGGGACTCCTGTAATATGAATGCTACTATGTTTGATGGAGTCACTGAGTTCCCCAAGTCTATATTCATTTTGCATAATTCTTTTTTCTCTCTTCTGTTCAGCTTGATTACTTTCCATTACTGTCCACTCGATCATTAATTCATTCCTCTACTTCTTCTAGCCTGTTGTTCATTCTTTCAGATGTGTTTATCATTTTGTTTATTGAGGACTTTATCTTTGCTATGTTATTCCTTATCTGTGTTAATGGTTTCACTGACGTCCTCTATTCTTTTCTCCAGTCCAGTGAGTATCCTTATGATCATTACTTTAAACTTTCCATCATGCATGTTACTTGTATCTATATCACTTAGATCACTAGCTGTGGCCTCATTCTGTTCTTTCATTTGGGACAAATTCTTGTCTTCTCATTTTGTCCTAGTCTTTTTGCCTATTTCTTTCTATCAGGATAGTCAGCTACATCTTCTGTTTTTCGGGGAATTGGATTTATAAGAATAGATCCTGTACAGTATAGTATCCCCCATTCCCCTAGGTCTGGTGCTTCCGGGAGTGTCTCTAATGTGTGCTGCATGTACTCTGCTATTGTGTCATGGTTGCTTTATGCTTTAGGCCAGTCATCTGCTGAGGCTGTCTGTGCTTCTCTTGTGGGCAGTGTTTTGTCCCTGGCCTGAATGTGGTATAGTTTAACTAGGTGTGATTTGGCCTGCTTATGAAATGAGACTTGTTAAGGAAAAATATAAATAAGTAAGTAAGTAAGTAAGTAAGTAAATAAATAAATAAATAAATAAATAAATAATAAAATGAGACTTGTTGCCACTGCCACCAGAACCAAGGTCTTGTAAAACTGTCAGTTTGGGAGACATGGCATTGGCAGGGGTTTGGGCCAGCCTTCTGGGGGAGAGGACCCAAAGTATTGCGAGTGAGTCAAGCATAACTGGGAAGGGCAGTTCTTCTGGCATACAGGACACCTGGTGTAAGCACGTTAGGTACCAAGTGTCAACACTGCACTGGTTCCTGCAGGTTGCTCTGTGTTTATGCTGAGAAGCAGGAAAGGGAAATAGTACCTGCCACTTCCTTTGTTCCCAGAAGGATTTGTCCATAAATGCTGCCTCTCTGGGACATGCTCCAAGATAAGTAACTAACCTCCTCACTTTGTGCCCTAGGTGCTCTTCAGGTCACTATTTATTTCCACACCGTGTGTTCATGGGCTATTTACCCTGCCTTTTCTCCAAGAGCAGCTCCAATGTCCTCTGAGCTCTCTCAGAGCCAAGCACACTGACCTTTAAAACCCCAGGCTCTAAGCCCTTCTATTTGTAAAAACTCACAAGATTTTGCCCTGCTCCTCACTTTCCAAGCCAATTGCTATACGGATTTGTTTTCCCCATATGCTCCCCAGGGTGCTAGTCTTCTCTTGCCCTTCTCCATGACCATGGCTCCCTCCCCACCACAGTGGCCATGATCTGTTTCTCTCCTATGTTGCATCTCTGTACTTCCTACCTTCTTTGATGTGGCTTCTTCTCTACCTTTAGTTGTGGAGCTTGTTCTGCCAAGATCAATTTCTGGGGTATTTAGGATGGTTTGAAGGTTATCTAGTTGTATTTGTGGAATGAGTCAAGGCTAGCATCCTCCTACTGTGTTGCCATCTTGCAAAGAGCTCTTCACCTTTTTTTTTTTAAGATTTTATTTGTTTATTCCAGAGAGAAAGAGGGTAGAGAGGGAGGAAGGAGCAGAGGGAGAGGGACAAGCAGAATCTGCACGGAGCATGGAGCCCAATGCGGGGCTTGATCTCAGGACCCTGCGATCATGATGTGTACCAAAACCAAGAGCTGGCTGTTTGACTGAGTTGCTCAGGCACCCCAAAGATTTTAATTTTGATGTAATCCTAGCAGTTTGCATTTGTTTACCTTCTCTGAGGAGACACATCTATAAATATGTTGCTAAGCCCAATGTCCAAGAAATTACTGCTGTTTTCTTTTAGCAGTTTTATGGTTTCAGGTCTTAAATTTAAGTCTTTAATCCATTTTATTTCTGCGAGTTGTAAGAAAGTGGTCCAGTTTCATTCTTTTGCATGTAGCTGTCCAGTTTTCCCAACACTCTTTGTTGAAGAGACTTTCTTTCCCCTTTGTATATTCTTGCCTCCATTTTGGTTGATTAATTTGCCATGTAAGTGTGGGTTAATTCCCTGGCTCTCTATCCAGTTCCGTTGATCTGTATGTCTATTTTGTGCCAGTACCATACTGATATATTATACTATAGCTTTGTAGTATATCTTGAAATCTGGGAATGTAATACCTCCAGGTTTGTTCTTTCTCAAGATTGCTTTGACTTTGCTTTTTTGGGGGGGAGTCTTTTGTGGTTCCATGCACATATTAAGATTATTTGTTCTAGTTCTTTGAAAAAAGCTGTTGGATTTTGATAGGGATTGCACTGAATGTATAGATTGCTTTAGTTACCATGGACATTTTAACTATATTAATTCTTCCAAAAATGAGCATGGTGTATCTTTGCATTTGTTTATATTGTCTTCAGTTTCTGTCATCAAAGCCTTATAGTTTTCAGAGTATAGATCTTTTATCTCCTTGGTTAAATTTATTCCTAGGTAATTTTTCTTTTTGGTGAAAGTATAAAAGTAATTATTTTCTTAATTTCTCTTTCTGAAACTTCATTATTGTTCAGCATCTTTATGAGCATTAATTTGAACTCTTTATCAGATAGATTGCTTATCTCCATTTTGTTTAGAACTTTGTCTGAAGTTTTGTCTCATTCTTTCATTTGGAGCATATTTCTCTATCTTCTCATTTTGTTTGATGTTTGGTGTTAATTTCTGTAAATTAGATGGAACAGCCACTTCTAGTTTTAAAGGAATGGCCCTGTGTGGGAATATCTTCTGTGTAGACTGTGTGTGCCTGGCAGCTTTGGCTGGCTAGCTGGAACTAAAGCAGGTATGGGGTGGAGGTCCCTGAGCGCTCTGTACTTGGGGGGGGGGAGGTGAGATAACTGGAGCCGAAGCAGGTATAGGCTGGGGGGTCTTGGGATGCTCCATGCAGAGGGTGCCCTGGCAGGAGAGGTGAAGCTGAAAACTTGTGTTATTTATGTTTGCTTTTGTAATTTCATTTGCTTAGCAATTCATTATATAGGATTTTATAAAAACATTGGCATTTGACATATAAAAAATAAAAATCTATTTGTCAACACAAATAAGTTGAAAAGCACTGGTTTAAGTGGGACACTGGGTTTTTATCACAACTGACAGGAAGTTAACAGAACAAAAATGCTTTTAAACTTTAAACGTGTGACTCTACTACATTTTCCACCATATTTTTTAAAAGATTTTATTTATTTATTTGACACAGAGAGAGAGAGAGAGAGATCACAAGTNTTAAACTTTAAACGTGTGACTCTACTACATTTTCCACCATATTTTTTTAAAGATTTAATTTATTTATTTGACACAGAGAGAGAGAGAGAGATCACAAGTAGGCAGAGAGGCAGGCAGAGAGAGAGGAGGTAGCAGGCTCCCAGTTGAGCAGAGAGCCTGATGCAGGGCTCAATCCCAGGACCCTGAGATCATGATCTAGGCTGAAGGCATAGGCTTTAACCCACTGAGCCACCCAGGCACCCCCCCCACCATATTTTTTTAATACACAGTTAAGTCTAGCTTCTTTTTCCTTAATTTGAATTTTCTTCCTAAGTATGTTAGTATCTGCCCCTGCTTACTAGCCAAGTTTATTCTAATCAGTAGTCAAATTTTATCATAATTGTAAAAGGTCTAATTCAGTCCTTTGGGCTTTCTTTCACCTCTAGATTCATTAAGTATAATTGTCTCCATTACCCAAATCAAAGAAAAATGCAAGCATGCTTGCATGCAGTATTGGTCACAATGAAATATTCCTTCAGGACTGAGAGTTCCTCCAGGATTGATAATGACCTACTGATAACTGTTCCCTTGGACTCTCCAACCATTTATTAACCCATATAATACAATGATGGCAGTCTCCCAGTAACCTTAACTACCTGACACAGCTTAAACTCGACAGTGCAGAAAACTGCTGTGAGCAGTGAATGAGAGGTATCATAAATGCTACATATGGTTCTAAATATCAGGTTGGAACATGGAGCTGTACTAGGTCAGAGTATAAAGTGTCATTGTGTGTAGGCTCTGGTTAGTAACTGATGCTATTTCTTTTGCCATGAATAGCATAATCACCCTCAAAACCACCCCTTCAAACACCACTTCCTCTATAAAGTCCACTCTAAGACCTTCATTCTCAGTGTACTGACAAGGACTTATATAACTATAACTATAGCAACTATAAGTATATATGGCTTCTATCTAACTTTGTTGTACTATTTTGTTTACACATCTGCCTATTAGCCTCTCTCAATGAAGTGGTAGAAGGCAAGGACTGTGTTTTATGTCTATCTGTATCCTTAGTATCCTGTACATAATAACTATTCCACAGTGTTGAAGGAGTGAATCAATGGTTATCTGATTTCACCTTCAGTTATTCTGAGGGATGAAAATACCCAGGTGCTTCTATCTACCAGCAGGTTAAAATTTCTTCTTGTGAATATCTGTCATTTCAACAGAAAGTATAAAAGAGGCTGGAGTAGAAGGTGCTTGTGTCAAGAATAAAGCCCATGACTGCCTTCCTGCCTCTGGTGCCATTTTATTAATCTACTTGCCGTGATGGTTGACTCTGATGTCTCACTCGCCTTAACAAATGGAGAGGTGATTAGCCCTTTCCTCCCTTCAGACGAGGCATGTTTCTTCACTTCCTGCCTCCTCCACACTGTCTCATGTCCAGCATGCACTGTCCTCTTTCTTTATCTTTACTTGGAATATCTGCTCCAGGTAAATGACAATAAAATATGAATACTAAATATGAAATGTTGAATTTATAGCAAGTCCATTCTCTTTGTTAGGCTTCCTATTATATACAGTAGANTGCCTTAACAAATGGAGAGAGGTGATTAGCCCTTTCCTCCCTTCAGACGAGGCATGTTTCTTCACTTCCTGCCTCCTCCACACTGTCTCATGTCCAGCATGCACTGTCCTCTTTCTTTATCTTTACTTGGAATATCTGCTCCAGGTAAATGACAATAAAATATGAATACTAAATATGAAATGTTGAATTTATAGCAAGTCCATTCTCTTTGTTAGGCTTCCTATTATATACAGTAGACACATACAAGAGCAAAGTGTAATTCTTATTCTTGAGGAACTCACAATTGAGTGGAAAAAACAGAGGAGTTAATCAGTTATTAAATTTCTTGGAACTATCATTAATTTAATAGTCTCTCCAAGAAGTCTATTACTTTTATAACCTCATTTACTTGTCATAAGATGCACTATTATTATTCCCATTTCACAGATAAGGAAAGTGAATCTTGGGGGAGACTGTGTAAGTTGCTCAAGATCTCATNTAAAAAAAATGGGTTAATAGTCTCTCCAAGAAGTCTATCACTTTTATAACCTCATTTACTTGTCATAAGATGCACTATTATTATTCCCATTTCACAGATAAGGAAAGTGAATCTTGGGGGAGACTGTGTAAGTTGCTCAAGATCTCATTACTTTTAAGAAACAGAATAAGCATTTAAACTTAAGGTGTTTCAATAGCAAGTCTGCACATGTAACTGTACCATAATATCTATGAACATTTGGGTCTCTTCCCAATCTCCGTTCCTATCTTATCTGGAAAATTCACTGGGGGTGGGGAGGGAGTGGGTCTTATTTTCCCATTATGTTTGGTAAATTAGCAGGTATTACAGCTGTCATGTGTGGACTTATTTTCCTGTAATGTTAATGGAAAACATCATGCAAAATCTTAAGTAAATTTACAAGAGATTAAAATCTGTAGTCTGCCCTGACATATCAGGACTGTTATCTTTGCATAGATTAAATTACTATCTTAAAACTTACTATTTAAGAAAGCAAGCAGGTTGATAATACCCATTATCCTGTCCTCCATAAGAATCTTGAAAATCATTTTGGCCTTGATTTCTTCTTGGTATTCTTCTGTGCCAGTAATTTTTTTGCTTTAATTATCCATATTTTCCTCTCTAAAACAAATCACCTTTCTTGTCTTCTGAAACCTGTCCAATCCACTTCAGATTCTCAAAAACAACAGCTACTTGACCCTTATAGACCCTGATAATTTTATAGATACCTTGGTATGAAAGGTATAATCAGACATTTTAGACTTAAACCTATTTTATTTACTCCCAGGTATCTTCCTATTGTGGCTTGATTCCTTGTCCTTCTATCTTCTGTGAGATCTGTTTTGCTTCCAATTACAATTCATTTTATTAACATAATTTTTGAGTGTTACCTGTGATCATTTTTCTATTGCACTATAGCAAAGAAAAAACTATGTGTACGTCCTTTGTCCTTCCTACAGTGAGAAAGTGAATTATATTGAGCCAGAGTCATGTTTTCCTATATTATAGCAAATCCTTGTCTTTTTATGCTGCAGGTGACTAGCACTAAGTAGTGACAAATGTCTTCTCAACTTTATGTGTTAGTGCTGCTCTGATACTTTCCCCCCCCATAAATACAAAATAGAAACCCTATAATATGTTGGGAAAAAATAGCTATTGGTGACTCACTGGTGAGTGAATGTGTAAATCAGCACTAGGTGTGAATTTTGAGTTTTATTTTTATATAAGTCACTTTCTGCAATATTAGAAACTATCTACTTATCTTGATAATCCCACTACCCAATGAAAAACAACAGTCAATTTAATTTATTTAAATGGAGCCAACACACTGAATTTTGCCAAATATATGATTATTAAGGCCACAATTAGTATTTTCTGTTTCTAGTGGGATTTAAATAATGAGAATTACTTTGATACACTAAACAAACCAAACAGCAGATTGTTTCTTAAAGTATTCATAACAAGAGAGATTTCTGCATCAAAGACTTTTATTTTATGGTGTCAGTTTACTCATATAATATGGCGTGATGTATTACCCAGGATTCTCTAGAGAAATAGAACCAATAGGATGCATGCATAGACATAAAGATTTATTTTCAGGAATTGGCTCAAATGGTTGTGAGGACTGGTTAAGTCCCAGTTCTGCAGACAGGCTGGCATGCTGGCAGGCTGGAGACTCAGGGAAGAGTTGATGTTGTAGCTGTGGTTCAAAGGCCTTCTACTGGCAGAATTCCTCCTTGGGAGACCTCAGTTTTTTCTCTGAAGGTCTTCAGTGGATTAGATGAGACTCACCCACAGTAGGAGAATAATCTGCTTTACTCAAAGTCTACGGATTTAAATGTTAATCACATCTTAAAAAAAATACTTTCATGACAACATCTAGTCGGGTGTTTGACCAAACATCTGGCCACCACAGCTTAGCCAAGTTGACACATAAAATTAACCACAAATGACCAGGTTTTTAACCGATTGTGAATTATTTCCAAATTCACCACAAAATTTAAAGACAGTACTCATAATAATTAAAGCAAGAGTAACTTTACAGAATGGATGCAAGGCAATTTCATAAGATCTCACATACAAAGAGAAACCAAAGTGAGGTCATTTTACTGAGTCCTCCCACTTGAGGCTCAGTGTTAACTAATGTGGAGATGGGGTTTGAAATTAAGGGGATAGACAATTGGAAAGCAGACTGTATTGTCTCTGAGCTAAATTAAGACAAAAATTATCATCACTTTTCTGAAGAAGTAAGAGAAGCATCCACACAAGCACTTCTTGCTTCCCATATTAAGTGGTAAACTGTTTTTGGGCAGGGATCACATGTCACTTTTCTTCCACACCTCATTGATTTTAGCATATGGTTGGATAGTTGAAGTGGAAAAGTGAATCTTTGAAAAAATTAACGTACTGATTCAGTATACAAATGGATCAAGTAAAGCCAAAAGGGCATCAAAGGTAGGGAGAAATATAGAGAACTGAGTGACTGTAGGGCTGGTGAGTAAATAAGAGAGGTTGGGGAAGAGGCTGCTTTTTAAAAAGAAAGCAGTGAGCTCGATACTTGGGTCATGGAATAGTGTATTTTGATAATGTGATCCTCCTAAAATGTAAGTGTCCTGAGGTAAGGTAGATGTCCACTACTGATGTGAGAAAGGGCAAGAACAGCATGAGTTGAGATGGTTCCTAATTCATATATATATTATATATTACTTAGGATGATGGGAAAGGATGCAGGATAGGAGGAAAATGTGATCCAGGCACCATGTTATCTAGAAAGGTGAGAGACGTTTGTGAAAGTTACATATGAAGGCAGCATTGTCATTATAAAAGTAATTGATGGATGTTTGTGAAGGTCTTGGAGGAAAACTGCACTGTTAGAAGCCATTGAGACTTTCAAGAATGAGAAGTCCGAAAAAAGTGTTCTCTCATGACTTTGAAATGGCTCTGGGAGTGGGAAATTGTGTTCAGGCCTGGTTTGGAAAAAATAGGATTACGGTAAAATGTGTGTGGACTGACTAGGATGAGTATGTAGGGGGAGGCAAGTGAGGAAGAGAGTTTGGATCAAGAATAGTTGGTTTGGAGGACAGCATTGAAGAAGCTGGGGATCAGGATAAGCAGAGGTCACGTATCTAGTATATACAGATAATCCTCTTTCTTAGCAACACTGGGGGATCTAATGCATTATGATGAACCTTGATAGACACACATACACACGTACACACATACTAACCAGCAATGCTTCATATTCTACAAGAAGTAGTATGAGTAAGCTTAAAATTCTGAATAACAGCAGAATGTCTTGTTGTGTGAGGACACTGATGTCATACAATCTATGCACACGAAAATATTTAAAAATTTAAATCTTTGCTGAAAGAGTTCCAAAGATTGTTGTTATATAATGCTAAAATATGTGCAAAGTATTACATAGATTTTAGAATCAAATTTCCTCTCTAGTGTATCAGAACTATTGGCCATGATATATGAGAGTCAGGAAGTAGGTTGTTTGGTAAAAGTGAAAACAAAGTGGAGCAATTAGTAACCTCCAACCTAACACAGTAGATGGACCAAAAACACTACCAGGTTGTTATTAACGCGTGAATGATGGATGGTGATTCACAGTGCCGAAATAAATCCAAGTGGTAATTTACCTACTCAATATTCTGCTTCGAATATTATTTCAAATAAAAAACTGTATTAATACAAGTGCCAGGCATTGAGTTCATTAGTTAAATTGACACATCTGCCTTTTATCATGTGACTCAACTCCAAAGGCAAATGTGGGTAGAACCTGGCCTCAGTTCAGAGAACAGCTTATAAAGGAGAACTAAGGACTCTCCAAGGCTTCTAAGTCCTTTGATAGTCTTCTGGCATTTTCTGCTTATGCTCTTGCCTTTCATGTTGAAGCTTTGGTCTTCTCTGAAGGTTTGTTCTAAGGTGCAAAGGCGTAGAGAAACATTTTCCACATATCTGACTATGCCAGTTGCTCCATAACATTTGGGGTACCATTAACTTTGAGGATCTACCCATCTCATTATTTCACAAAGAACAATCAGCTCACTTTTTCCCTTCTCATTCTGCAGACTGCAGCAACATGTCCTCTATGGAGGAAAACATAAAAAGCTCTCTGTCTCATCCTGAATGAGGAAGCTTTTTTCTCCCTCCCCTACTTGAACTTGACAAGGACATGCTTCGGTGGCACACCTTTGACCCATGGATTGCAGCACTGGACTAAATAACTGTGAATATGTTGTGAAAGTCCTCTGGGAGATGTCTCTTCCAAGACAACATGTATTCCTTGAAAATGTATAAAGGAAAAACTTTGGGCTTAACGTGAAAAGACGTGATTGTGAATCTAATCCCCCAACTTGCTAGCTGTGTAAAATTAGGCAAGTTTCTTTTTTGAGTCTCCTTATAAAGTGAGACTAATAAGGTTTACTCTCAGGCTGCTGTGGAGAAATAACGAGGTGGTATATGAGCAATAACCTGGCAAAGATCCTGGTCCAAAAAAAACCCCTGCTCAATAAATGCTAATCCTGTCATGTTCTTAGTAGGCAACTGATAGAGGCCAGGCATTGTGCTAAGTGCTTTCCAGATACCATCTTATTTAATCTTTCAGCTGTATGGCCAGGGAGCTATTGTTTATCCACATGAATCCGATAAGGAAATGAATGCTGAGAGAATCAGATAACTTAACAGTAAGTTTAAGTCTGAAGGATTTGAACTCATCTGAAGAAACACTCTCTCCTTTAGACTGCATTGACTCTGGGTTTAAAATAGAAAGTTAAAGAGCCATTAAAAAGGAATAGTTTGGAGTTCTATTGGACTTCTGTCCTCATACCCATGTTACTTAACACTTTCCCTTACTTGATGCTTGTTATCTGATAGTTCCCTGAGAGTCCCTAGAATGTAAGCTTTTTGATGATCTGTTTTCTTCTTTCTTCTTATTTTTAATGTATCAAGCACACTGCCTGGGACATAGTAGAACCTCACTAAAAGGCTTTTGAATGATTAGTGATTCCATGTGCAGAAGGCCATTAAGGATTTGGGAATTGGATAGAGGGAGTAAGGCCTACAACTTCTCAAGAGATGAAGAATGAGGAATGACTCTGGGTTCAGACATGGCTTTCCAAAAATTACGAAGAACTTACAATAGAGTTTTGAACTGCTAGGTCATTCTAAAGATTCCTTACCCCAGGAATTAGCCTAGATACAAGCCAATATCTGAAGCAGATTTTGTGATGACTTGGATGTCTTTGATATTCCTCGTCAAACTGGCACTGATTTTCTGATGCTCGTGGCTCCTCAGGTTTCCATGGTACAAATTAGTCCCAGGCCAGTAATGCCATGAAAGAGCTGTGGAGATGCACTCAGAATTGTAGCTATTTCAGAATTAAAGAGAAATACTAGATAAAGCAATTTTGGGGGAAATAATGTATTGTTCTCTTGAAATTTCATTGCATTTCATAGATCAAGGAAAAGGAATCATAGCTTTTCAAAATACTGAGAGAAATTCTATTGGAAAGTGGTAAAAAGTTCATCAAGGACTCTGCCTGAGGGAAGAGGGCTTTTCTCTTAGACATAGGTTCTGAGAAATTTCGTCTTCTTTCCCCTTGAAGCATCTTATGACCCCCTCCCAATAAACCAGAAGAAGCACAAAGACAGTGATTGATGTCTGTTGTCATCACTGGAGGCATATCTGATAGGTAGGTTTGGAGGAGGGGAAAGTAGGACTGGAGTGAAAAGTTGGAAGCAGCTAGAAATAGAAGAAGAGATCATGAATATAGGAATCCACTTAGAAGTGAAAAAAGGAAGGAGTGGGGGTGTGTTTAGACTTGATCTATTTTTTTCTGGTAGGCCCTTAACGTTTCTGCTTTTTGAGACAATTCCCAAATATAAATATAGTATGGAACATAAGTATTAAGCTAACTTCTTCTAAAATACATTTTTAGCTTATTTAAAAAAATTACTTCCCAGCCTGGCATCCTCTTATCAGATTAGAATTTCTCAGTAAATAGATTTTTTTAAAAACTAGATTTGTCCTTAGATTACCATGTTAACAAATTATGCTTTTAAGTTGTAGGGTTTCTTAGAAAACAAGAGTATTTTAGGTTTCTTTAATATTCACAAGACTTCGGATTCTAGAAAGCAGTTGGCATAGTGTCAGTGGGAAAAAGCCCAAAAGTATTTTCTAATTTAGTCATCAGATACCTTACATTCTAGTTTACATCCTATATAAATAACTCCTCTCCATCTCAATCTACATTTTAAAAACTATCTGATACATAGAGAAATATTCTTGGGTATGAATTCCTATAACAAATATTTCCAAGTTCCTCTACCATGTTTCCCTGCCAGCTCAAGCAATTTTACCTATTTGTGGTATTCATGTTTTTGTTCCATTATTTAAAACAACCTGCAGGGTATCTTTATATGTTGCGATTGTAACCATGAATGTAGATCTATTGCATCAGGATGGATTTTTACTGTCTGGAATCCCCAAAATATAAAACAAAACAAAACATAAGGTGTGTACATGCAATTCCTGATGTCATGATTAAACATAGGAAAGATGAATGAGAGATCACAAAAGAAGCTTTTTGAGCTCTGAGGAGGACAGCTGCTCCATGTAGTCAAGACATCATTATTATTAATTACCTTTATTCATTTTCAAACCATCTGTTTCCAAATATGAGCACTTATGGCCCAATTCTCCTCTTTCAGTGCCCCCCAGTGTGTCCCATATACATAATTAATCTTCAGCTGGTTTCAAAAGAAGCAACCTCTTAGAGAGATGGATGGTGCTGGAACAAAGGGAAAAAATATCAATCCATTTCTTGGATGATTCTTTTGTTTGAGACAAGATTATTCACTCATATTAAATTATTTTGAATACTTTGCTGCTGGTATTAGGTCTGTATAGGTTTTTTTTTTTAACCTTTAAAAAAACTAAATAGTGCCATCTGGTGGTGAAAATAAATACGTTAATATCTGCATGATATTTCTAGAATTTTTTAGTTGCCTTTTTGTATTACAACGGCTTCATTACTGTAATAATTTTTAATTAGTTGACTGAGATCACTGGGAAGTAGAAAGAAGATTTTACGCATCAGAGAGCAATAAATACTTTGCAGTGTATCTGGCCAGATCCAATTTTACAGTGACAAAATTCCCAACTCAAAAGTTCCTTTCTCCCATAAAGACTGGTAAGAAATGAAGATAATTGTGGACAGCCATGGAACTGGTTCTCATCTTAAGTAACTAGGAGTGGTAGTTTCCTGGTATCTGACGTTGTTTCCTCTGTGGTCACATGTAAATAAGAGGAGATCCACTTACAAAATTCAGGGCTGCCCTTGTGGGTGATGGACCAACTCTCTGAAGAGATATGGTGCTTGTACTGATTCTCTCAGAACTTCGTTGAGCTCTGGAATCCAGTTATATCTGAAACCTATAGGGAAAACTTGGCAGAAGTGTTTTTGTTTGTCTGTGTTTTACATAAGAGCCTGAGGAGCCTGCTGTTTGAACCCAGTGGGGATGAAAATGGAGACCACTGTAAATGAAAAACTGTATTTTACTCATCTTTTCTGTCTTTTAAAGAGTAAGTTATGTCCTAAGAGAGAAATTTTCAAAATGGGAAATGTCTCCAGGCAACAAGATTGATTCCTTTATCTTCGATTTCTCTGAAAATTGGCTTTTTCTAGGAGGACAGAGAATAGGTCTGGCACAAAGACAGTGTTCAATAATTTTTTTTTAATTAAAATGAAGAATTCTTCTTCCCTTGTGGCCCTCATAAGAGGAGACTTCAACCAAAATGAAATTTGTGATATGCCAATCTACCTCATCACTGCTCTGCCTAAAATTCTTCAATGGCTTTATAATCAATTCCAAACTCCTCACAAGGTCCCTCTGTACCTTTCTTAACTCATCTTCTCTCATTCCCCCACTTCACTACTTTGTCCTAATACAAACATATATCCACATGTATGCATGTGCATGTACACACACACACACACACACACACACACACACTTTGAATAGATCTGCTCGTACAAGGCTACTTGCCATCTCCCAAGGCCATTACATTCTGCCAAGGCTTTGATGACCAAAGTACTTACTTATGTTACCTGGTGATCTCATAATCTTTTAAATAGATTAAGCTCAAACACTACCTCCACTATGAACTTTTTGTTGACTTTCTTATGTGGACAGTAGTACTCTTTTCTCTGTGCTCAGAGAACGGAATAAACATACTCCAATATAGCACAGTTACTCTGCTAAAATTGTTTCCATGGACATCTTCTTCAGTACAGTGTGTATTTCTTAACAGCAGTAACTGTATTCTATTTTTAAAAATCTTATTTTAAAGATTTTTTAATCTTTAAAAAAATGGAGGGTGCCTGGGTGGTGTATTCAGTTAAGCCTTGAACTCTTGGTTTTTGCCTGGGTTGTGATCTCAGGGTCATGAGAGGGAGCCCTGTGTGGGACTCCGTGCTCAGCAGGGAGTCTGCTTCTTTTCTTCTCTCTTTTCTGCCTCTACTCCACACCCCACTCTCCCTCTCTCCCTCTCTCTAAAGTAAATGAATCTTTAAAAGAATCTTTTTTTTTTTTGCCATTTTGAGTGATAATTTATCCCGTTAGGCAATTATTTAATGCTTGTTAAAGACATGGACGATAGGTGGTGGAGATCAAGCTCCAATATCCCATCGCCTCTCTCTCTCTCTCTCTTTTTAAAGATATGTGTGTTTATTTATTTTTAATTCCAGTGTAGTTAGTATACAGTGTTTTGTTTGTTTCAAGTGTGCAATATTGTGATTCAGCAATTCCATACATCACCCAGTGCTCATCACAAGTGCCCTCCTTAATCCCCATCACCTATTTTACCCATCCCCTGACCACTCTCCCTACCAGTAACCTTCGGTTTGTTCTCTATAGTTAAGAGTCTGTTTCTTGGTTTGTCTCTCTCTCTCTCTCTCTCTCTCTTTTTTTCTTTTCTTTCCCTTTGATGATTTGTTTTCTTTTTCCACACATGAGTGAAATCATATGGTATTTGTCTTTCTCTGATTTATTTTGCTTAGCATAATACTCTCTAGCTCCATCCATGTCATTGCAAATGGCAAGATTTCACTCTTTTTAATGGCTGAATGATATCCCATTGTATATATATATACCACATCTTCTTCTCCATCCCTCTATTGATAGACACTTGAGTCCAATCTCCTCTCTTATTTAATAGACTCAAACTCATTCCAAGTTCTCTGTATCTACTCAGGTAGGTATGACCGTATAACTAGTTTCTTGCCAATAAGGTGATTGGACAAGATACGTGACAGGTCCATACTGCTTTCTTCTAAGACACTGCTTGCTTGCCCTTCCCACCCCCCACTGCTGCTGCTGCTGCTGCTGCTGCTTCTCTTTCTTTTTCTTCTTTCTGGCTTCCCCCGACTGAGAAATGGTAGAACTGAGCAGTCTTCTTGAACTAATAGACGGAAACTAATTTAAAGTTGGCTGATCTGCCCTGACAGCCTGGGAACCTCCGTAAACTTGGTGACCAGAGCTGCTAGACCACCCCACTCTGGGTTGTCATTAAAGAAAAATAAATTGCTGTCATATTTAAGTCACATTATTTTGGGGTCTCTTTGTTATAGAAACTCATAGCTGTTAACCATATCATAAATTATTACTTATTAATATTATCACATATTATTAAATAGAAACTTTTTCTATCATACTGAAGCTTTATTTTCTCAGCTTTATACCAGAGGAAATAGTTTCCATTTTTATTATTAGGGTATGCCCTAGAAATAGGTCATAAGAAGCATTTAAATATTACTTTTAATAATGAACTAAAAGATTTTATTGAATTTCTCAAATCATATGCAAACATTATTCATTGCTGTTGAACTCAAATTATAATAAAAACAAAACCCCAACCATTTTAAAGAACAGGATCTTTCCTTTTAATCCTTTAAAATATCCTCTGTTCTCAAGATGCTGCATTCAGTTTCCTCATCTTATTTCTGTTTTTTTTTTTTTAAGATTTTATTTATTCATTTGACACAGAGATAGAGATTACAGGTAGGCAGAGAGGCAGGCAGAGAGAGAGGAGAGAGGAGGAAGCAGGCTCCCTGCTGAGCAGAGAGCCCGATGTGGGCCTCGATCCCAGGACCCTGGGATCATGACCTGAGCCGAAGGCAGCGGCTTTAACCCACTGAGCCACCCAGGCGCCCTCCTCATCTTATTTCTGTGTGAATGGAATGCTTGGATGGCTCAGTCGGTTAAGTGTCTGCCTTTGGCTCAGGCCGTGATCCCGGGGGTCCTGGGACCTAGTCCCATACCAGACTCCTTGCTCAGCAGGGAGCCTGCTTCTCCTTGTACCTGCTGTTCCCCCTGCTTGTGCTCTCTATCACTCTTTCTGACAAAGAAATAAATCAATCTTTATTTCTGTGTGGAAATAAGATGCTCAAGAACTGATCATCAGTTTCAGACTCAGCTTTTTCTTATGTTCTAGGAAAATCTTGAGCGTGGGTAGGAGAGTTGAAGGAACTCCAGACCAACAGTCAGGTATTAATTAGTAGCACAGTACCACCTCTCAGCATCAGTTCAGATCATTGTGCTTTTTAGGGTGAAATCTAATAGCCATCATTATCATTCTTTCTGTCTCTGATATCTGCAATATTTTAGAAACTAAAATGGTAACCCAAATGCTATGAGGTGGGACTGCCTTCTTTGAAAATACCAATGACTTCTGTCAGGATACCTTCCCTTGATTCAGCTTGTATGACACAGTGCTTGACTTGCCTACTAGAAATCCTTAGTCTCTGGTGATTTTCCCGCAGTCTGGATCACTGAATGTCTTTGTTATAATTTGTACATATTGTCTTCTACTTAACATGAGGCTATCATTATATCTACAATCTGGTTTTGTCCCCTATTCCACCCCAGTGCCTGATCCTCTCAGATGAAAAAGTCCTTTTTGCTTTTAGTATTTCCTTGTTCACTGGAATTAATGCATCAGGAGTGATAATGTCCCGAGATCTGATGCCATTGGTGAGTGTCTTTAATTTGTCTCTGCACTCTGTTTCTTTCCTTCTTTTTCATAAGTTACTCCTTTTTTTCCCTCTTACTTTCTGCCTCTCTCTCTCACGTGGCAAGGCTGGCAATCAAATATCTCTCCTCTCGTTTCTGATTTTATGTGTGTGGACATGTGAGCTGTGTTGACCATTAAGAGACTTGCTTCCATTGGGAACATCAGTTGATCCAAGGATGGGAAAATGGCTTAAGAAAGGCCTCAATATTTTTTTAGAGATTGATACAGTTGCTAGAGAGAACTTTTTTCTTTCCTTCTGAGATCATGAGAAGTAAAGTCATTTAAATCTGGAGATGCTAATGGCCAAGAAGTGGAGAAAAAATGGGTGCCTGATAACATCTTTTGAACATTTCCACTAAGATTTTTGTTGTTGTTGTTACTGTCAATAAATATTCAACAAATTTGACCTGATTTTCTTTTACTTGAAAGGAAAGTATTCTAGACCAAGGGTTACAAACTATGGTCCCACCATCTGTTTTTATAAATTGTTTTATTGAATCACAGGTATATCCATTTGTTTACATAGTATCTATGTTTTTCCCCCACTATAGTGGCAGAGTTGAGTAGATATGACAAAAACTATATGGCCCACAAAGCCTAAAATATTTACTATATGGTCCTTTACAAATAAAGTTTGCCAACTTTTGGTTGCTTTTGAAATAGACTTTCTTAGAGGAACTTTTTATTTTTAAACAATTTAAAGATTTTCAAATAGAAGGGCTTTCCCCCCCTTTTTTCCATAAGCACTCTGTCTTTTCTGAAGTGGACAACAACAAACAGATAAAAAGCTATGGCTGCTTTTTCAAAATGGGTCTGCCGCCAGAACACAGGTATTGTGAAAACCACTGCTAAACCTAAATCAAAATGGGAAAGGGAAAGACTCACATCAACATTGTCATCATTGGACACATAGATTTGGGCAATTCTCCCACTACTGGTCATCTGATGTACAAATGTGGTGGGATCAACAGAAGAACTATTGCAAAATTTGAGAAGGAGGCTGCTGAGAGGGAAAGGGCTCCACCAAGTATTCCTGGGTCATGGATAAACTGAAAGTTGAACATGAACATGGTATCACCATTGATGTCTCCTTGTCAAAATTTGAGACCAACAAGTATTATGTGACTATCATTGATGCCCCAGGACACAGAGACTTTATAAAAAACATAATTATAGACACATCTCAGGCTGACTGTGCCGTCCTGATTGTTGCTGCTGGTGTTGGTGAATTTGAAGCAGGTATCTCCAAGAATGGGCTGACCCGTGAGCATGCCCTTCTGGCTTATACATTGGGTGTAAAACAACTAATTGTTGGTGTTAAAAAAACAGATTGCACTGAGCTACCCTATAGCCAGAAGAGATACAAGGAAATCATTAAGGAAGTCAGCACCTACATTAAGAAAATTGGCTACAACCCTGACACAGTAGTATTTGTTCCAATTTCTAATTGGAATGGTGACAACACACTGGAGCCAAGTGCTAACATGCCTTGGTTCAAGGGATGGAAAGTCACCCATAAAGATGGCAATGCCCATGGAACCACACTGCTTGAAGCTCTGGATTGCACTCTGACACCGACTTGTCCAACTGATAAGCCCTTGCATCTACCCCTCCAGGACATCTACAAAATTGGTGGTATTGGTACTGTCCCTGTGGGACGAGTGGAGACTGGTGTTCTTAAACCTGGCATGGTGGTCACCTTTGCTCCAGTCAGTGTTACAACTGAAGTAAAGTCTGTTGAAATGCACTGCGAAACTTTGAGTGAGGCTCTTCCTGGGGACAATATGGGTGTCAATGTCAAGAACATATCTGGCAAAGATGTTTGTCATGGCAATGTGGCTGGTGAGAGCAAAAATGGAAGTACCAGTACCCACCAATGGAAGTAGCTGGCTTCATGGCTCAGGTGATTATCCTGAGCCATCCAAGCCAGACCAGTGCTGTGTATGCACCTGTGCTGGACTGTCACATAGCTTACATTGCTTGCAAGTTTGCTGAGCTGAAGAAGATAGATTGTCATTCTGGAAAAAAGCTGGAAGATGGTCCCAAGTTCTTGAAATCTGGTGATGCTGTCATTGTTGATATGGTTCCTGGCAAGCCTATGTGTGTTGAGAGCTTCTCTCACTGTCCTCTGGGCCGTTTTACTGTTCGTGACATGAGGCAGACACTTGCTGTGGGTGTCATCAAAGCAGTGGACTAGAAGGCAGCTGGAGCTGGCAAGGTCACCAAGTCTGCCCACAAAGCTCAGAAGGCTAAATGAATATCCTCCCCAATATCTGCCACCCCAGTCTTAACCAGTGGTGAAAGAATGGTCTCAGAACTGTTTGTGTCAGTTGGCCATTTAAGTTTCAGAGTAAGAGACTGGTTAATGGTAACAATGCATTATAAAACCTTCAAAAGGAAAGGAGAATGTTTTGTGGACTGTGTGTCTGTGTGTGTGTGTGTGTGTGCAACAGTTTTAAGTTCTTAGTTCTTAAAATTTACTTTTTAATGGAAACAACTTGACCAAAAATCTGTCACAGAATTTTGAGACCCATTAAAAGAAAGTTTAATGAGAAAAAAAAAAGCTACGGCTGAAAGTGTGATTCTAAGTATGGTACCAAGCGGTAAGCAATTTTGTACTGTTGGTTTATGCTTGCATATACATTGTTGATCTCTCAGCTGACTTATATCCATTTGCCTTAGGTATAATCAAGTTAAGTATGCCTTAATAATTCTGTATCTTACAACAGGCATGTACTAGAGGTGCAGTTTATTTTCGAGGTGATAGTGGCACCTTCACCTTAAAATTTGTAGTCTATTCATAAACTGTATAAATGCATAATGACCTGACGCATCTCAACTCTTCCAGTATGGGAGCCACTAGGCGTATGTGGCTATTGGTACTTGAAATGAGTCTAGTCTGAAGTGAGGTACACCAAAGGTTCCAAGTACACAACCAATTTTAGAGTTACCATGAAAAATGAAAGATATAAAATATTGCAGTGATAAATTTTTAAATATTTATTAAATATTGAAATGATTATATTTTGGATATATTGAATTAATAAAATATATTGAAATCATTTTTAAAGTTTTTTCAAACTTAAAAAAAGGATACTAAAAAATTAAATTTACATTTGTGGCTCACATTATATTTTTACTAAACAATGCTGACACAGAAACTACAGAAAAACTTAGCATGATTGAGGAATAAAATAAACTCTGATAGAATTTAAAAGTATTTTATTTTCATAAGATAGGCAAAATCATGTTTGGTATTTTTATGTTATTAGAGAATGCTAGAGAATAGAAATAATGAATATATATCATGAGTATGTACGTATTGAACAAATATATAACATATTTTGTTGGTAAAATGTGAGTCTGTGAAAAAATTACATATGTAGGGTTAATTATTAGGTATTAACAGCTTCCTTAGTCTGTACATGATTTAAAAAAAATCCTCCATGCAGGGAACATAGAGAAACATGCAGAGAGTTTGATAGATACTTAAAAAAAAAAAAATCCTTCTGGGGGCACCTGGGTGGCTCTGTCAGTTAAGCATCTGACTTCAGCTCAGGTCGTGAACTCAAGGTCCTAGGATCCAGCCCAGGTTTGGGATCCCTGCTCAGTCCTTCTCCCTCTGCCCTTCCCCCTGCTCATGCTTTCTCTTTCTCTCTCCCGCAAATAAATAAATAGAATCTTTAAAAATAGGGCTCCTGGGTGGCTCAGTTGGTTAAGCAACTGCCTTTGGCTCAGGTAGTGATCCCAAGGCCCCAGGATCAAGTCCTGCATCAAGCTCCCAGTCTGCTTCTCCCTCTGACCTTCTCCCCTCTCATGCTCTCTTTCTCTCTCTCTCAAATAAATAAAGTCTTTAAAAAAACTTTAAAAATAATATAAATGAATCCTTCTGTTTTTTATTCAAGTAAGTCTAAGTATATACAAATGTCTCAACATTGTAGCTATAATTGAAATACACTTTTTATTTCATCTGTTTCCAAAGTCTTTGTCTTATGAAATTTCTTATGGTGAAAAATATAAATAGAATTTTCCTTCCTGTTCATTTTGTATGTTGTCACACCAAATTGATATCTACAAAATGGGGATGATGGTTGAAGGAGAAACTGTTGAGAAGTTCCAACCAAATGGCACTCTTTTAGATTTGATTGTTTAATTTATGCTAATTTCTACTTTTAATTTAAATGTACCAATAACGCCTGAAATGAATAGTAATACACTTGCACCTTTCCTTCTAAATGAAAGCAAAAGTCTGGAAAACATAATGAATTCAGTACACAGTTTATATATTCGAATTTAGTATATATGTTGTCAGTGTGTCATTTTTGAAAAAGAAAAGGTAGCCGTTAAGATATGAAATAATGGGGGTGCCTGGGTGGCTCAGTTGTTAAGCGTCTGCCTTCAGCTCAGGTCATGATCTTGGGTTCCTGGGATCGAGCCCCGCATTGGGCTCCCTGCTCGGCGGATAGCCTGCTTCTCCCTCTCTCTCTGTTGTATTCCCTCTCTCGCTGACTCTTTCTCTCTGTCAAATAAATAAATAAAATCTTTAAAAAAAGAAAAAAAGATATGAAATTATGGCCTCAAATTCCATATACCTCAGCTTACCAAGTCAATAAGAAAGTGATACTTTAGCTGCCTTTTGATCCTTTGTGGTTGCAAGGGGTATTTGCTTATTAGCAATGAACAGAAATCATGAACAGAAACAGCTCTTAGTCAGTTTTCCAATCATTTCTGTGCACCATGACTTCTCGTCATGAAGAATATAGATCATGAAGAATATTTTATTTAAGAATTTAAGAATAGGCCCATAACACAGTCTCTGTACTTCAGACAGTAAAGTCCCTGGCTAACTGTCAAATGCTTTGTTTTACTTTGGTTATTTCAGAACAACAGCATTTGTATTCTGCAAGCTTTTTCACTGTTTATATTTTTGTTTATATAATTCAAAATGTGAAATCCTTAGTCGATGCTCACAGAGAATGTATTGAGAAGACAATAAATTTTATTTTATGTCATGAAATATATATCTAGACACTGATAAAGGATTAGAACAAGAACAGATTTTACAAGTGTGTAGTTAAACTGCAAACACATTATTTTTTATAATTTTAGAATTCTAGTGGGAACCTTAGAGAATTCTAGTATTCCTAGTGGGAAATTGAGTAAAAAGATAATGTAGGAATCTCTCTGTATTATTTTTTACAATTGCATGTGAGCTTAAAATTATCTCAAAATAAGAAATTTAATTAAACTTAGCACTAATAGGAAAGTCTAGCAAGATAAAATGCAAAAAAAACCCAACCCAACCCAACCCAAACCAAACCAAAACAAAGCAAAAGATAAAATGCAAAATCAACGAAGAAAAATCAGTAGTTTACCTATTTATAGATAACTAGTTAGAAATATTTCATTTATAATAGCATCCGGCAGCTTTAAAGTAAAATGCTATGGAAAAGATCTATTAAGTAATGTTTAAGAACTTAGGAAAATCTAACACTTTGCTAAATAAATTAAAATAAAACATGAATAAATGGATAAATGATGATCACAAAGACTAGAAGACTGTATTATAAATAAATCAATTCTCTACAATTTAAGCTGTGAATTCAATGTGATTCCAAAAAAAAAAAAAAAAAATCCCAAAGCACTCCCTGCTCAGAGGGGAGTCTGCTTCTCCCTCTCCGTGTGCCTCTCCTCCCACTCATGCTCTCTCTCTCTCTCTCAGTCTCTCAAATAAATAAATAAAATCTTAAAAAAAAAACCCAAAGTAGTAAACTGTTAGAACAAACTACAAACTTTCTAAATACTAAAAGGTATACTGTGAGAGAGAGAGAGAAGAATAAAATAGATCACATAGTAAAAAATATATATGCAAAACACAAATATACATATATATGAAAATGTGTATCTATAAACTAATATAGAAGTAAAGCCCAAATATTGGACATATCAATAAATATAAATGGGCGTATGAGATCTTATCTCCAGCATGTATTAAGTGAAAGAAACAAAGTAAAGTAAAATATGCAGAGTATGTTATTACTTATATGCATAAACACATTTGTTTACACTACAATAAGACAATGGAAGGATAAAACATAAAATTACGAATATTAATATTGATAAAGGTAGCATTAAAGTAGAAAGAGTGGGTAGAAGTTAGAGTTCTTAGGCTGTACCATGTTTTGTAGATTGGGAGTCTTCTCTCCAGAGAAGATATATAAGTATTTTAGGTAATTATAAAACCCGTTAAATAAAAATATAGTAAAACAAATGAGCTTTAAATTTTTGTCTAGTTGGTGACATAACTACATAAATAGGCACTGTTCTAAAAAACTGTAAGACAGAATGATCTTATCATATATCATTAGAGAATATACTGAGAACAAAAAGTATGGAAAAAATTTCCAGTGTTTTCAATTTATCATGGTGGTTATTTTGAGATTGAGTATATAGTGTTGGATAAAGCAAATGGGTAATTTTTGCTGTAAGAACCAGGATTTTTGGCATGAGAGAAAGTATATCTAGATATAAGGTCAGTAAATCTAGGATTTTGAACTGAAGTGATCAGTATGAACCGAGATATATTTTTGTTAAAAAACCGTTTCTAGCTGTGTCTGCTGCAAGCCTGTAGGAACAATGACCATCCCAGTAACAATAAATTTTTCTAGGGCCCAGATTGTGGTTTCTAAACATAATTTTCCACTAAAAGGAAACCAGAGCAACTGGGAAAATGGCAGATTCTCAGGTCTGGGTCGTTGGTACATTAATGGTATATTTCAGGGAATGTACAAATTGATTATACAACTTCTTGTTACATTAGAAAGGAAAAGTGATATGAGATTAATCTGATCATGTTTAAAGACCTAAAGAAATCACCTGAGTAGGTTTCTACTGGTCAAAGAGGCCACAGTAATAAATTAAAACACATTATTAATAAAAATTATAATTAATTAATAAAATAATAGTAATAATAAATAATACAATAAATAATATATTAAATTAAAAATTATTAATAAAAACATATTACTAGTTAATTAATATCTCAGTCACCCATTTACTCACAGTGACAATTTCCTAGACAGGAAATACCTTCCCATTTATTCTCCAGTGTTTCTGCATCTTTCACACTTAAATTGTCCTAATTTTAATTGAGGGTTACCATATCCTTTTAGTAAAGACAAAAACATTTAGTAATTTTTTTCAACAATCTGTAACCCAAAATAATCCTTCAGTCAGAATCAAACTGCTTCTTCAATAGGGTCTGTTACTTTCTTTAACTTTCTACAGAATAGTTGAATTGTTTTCAATGTGATTCTGTGGAACCTTGTAAGCACAGGCAGGCAAAGCGCTGTCATTTGCTCATGAACATTCTGGGTCATAGGGTGGGTCTCTCTTAGGCACCCAAATAAGCACCTCCAGGTGGTACTAGAGCAATTTGTATCCTACTCCTAAAATGCCAGGTATACAGCTCTTTCCCTAAAGTCTGTAACAACAAAGGGAATTAACTCAAGCATCTACTATTATTTAAGAAGCTAATTTCAGCCTTTAATAACCATAAGAAGATTGCTATAAGCCTGGCTAAATTCCCTAAAAATTTAGAATTAATAGAATTCTGACTACTTTGGAAAAGGAATCTTGAAGAATATAAACTGAAATCTGATCAAGAGTTAACAAATTTGTTAACTAGACCAGTAAACATGTTGAGTGCCTCTCAGAATTCATGAGAAAATTGGGATAGAGCCATTCTTTGAAACCCATGGTGTCTTAAAAACGAAGAGCTACCACAACAGGGTACCTAATAACATTGTGATATGTTTACAGTCCTATATTAACCAAATGCAAATTTTTAACACAAGAACAATTCCCTGGCCATCCATATAGCAACTTTTTTGCTTTATTAATGGCAAAAGTCTGCATCTGAGGCCCTTTGTTGATTGCAAAGACCCATGGTGGTCGTTAGCATGTGCTTTACCTGGTGGCCTAGGACCCAAGTTTACTCTCCATTTTGCTGTGGTATTACCTAGAATCTGTCACTGGGCAAGGGGTCCAGTCTCTCTTGCAATCAGCTTCTCTATTATGAACCTGTTATAAAATATTTGACATGCTTTAAGGGAACTGAATCATAACGTCTCTTCCATGAAAAAAAAAAGTATGGTGTAGGATGATTCTTCTGCAAAGGCCCTTGGTTCGGCTTTTCTGGCAAACTCTCACCCTGGGTGTGGACTCTCCTCTACTTTCTTTATCCCTCCCTCTTCATTATCACCGAGCTGGCCTAGGCCTCTCCCAACTGTGTGAAGCATTTGTCACCCTAAATGCCTCCTGAAAATCTTCAGGAAAATCTGACTCTTGAGTATAACTGAGTCTGAAGGAAGGACCTTAGGCACTTAACCATTTCTCCTCTGATTTCCATGTAAATGACTATGTTTGATAAAATGATAGAAGGTCATTCCAGTTAGCAAAAAATGTATTTTAAAGCCTGTTTTGGCTAATAATTATTTTATGATGTAAAATAATGGGATGATTATATTTTGATAATATTATTTAATTGATGTTTCAAGAAAAAAAGATTAGAATTAAGCATAAGGCATTATTGCTCCCAGTTTGGGGGATTTTGGGGGTCTTTTTTTGGCTCACTAAGTCATGTCATTTATAAGCAATATAGTTAGGGAAGCAAATTAATCATCATATTTAAGGAATTGTCATTAACATATATCATTTAAAATAAAAGTAATTATGATTCTGGAAATTAGTGAGGATAGCTGGTATTTTATAAAGAATTTTCAGCAGTCATCACCACCACTACTAACTAGAGAAATTTTTAACCAATGAACTGTATAACAAATGAAGCACATTTAACATTGTTAGCTCAAAGTCCCTTTGGCCAATCATTTCCCGAGGGGATAGTAGAGTTTCTAAGGACATATTAAGTCCTGATTTAGAGGTGTTCTGGAGATAAGAAGTTAAACTTGATTCAAATACTCGACACTTGTTTCAGATAAATAGGTTTAATCAGTTGGATTCAATCTTTGGTTAATAACACTTTTTTTTCCAATCTAGAATAAATTTTAGCCATTATACTATATAATATCAAACTTTGACAAATACCTGTTTCTTCTACTTTTGATTAGCCAGGGTATTAAGATACAAAGGCAAATATAGAAGTCCTTGATTTGTCTAGGTAACTCTAGTATGTCTATGTTATGACAAAATTCAAGTCCTATCCTCAATGAAGGAAATAACACTTACATACACCTACTGCAAACAAGAAGCTTGGAGATTTTTAGTTGTTATTTTGTTCTTAACTAGTTCTTTTTAATGACAAGGAGAGTTATATACAATAAAAACATAAATTGCTGCAATGAGTAAACCTAAGGCTAAATCTTTGGGCATGTTAATTCAGTATAATAATAATAATTTCCTTAGAATAAACTTCAGAAGCAGTGTTGTGCATATTTTAATCAATGAATACAAATGGATGAAGCATGTGGCTGAAAATTTCAGTTATTTTACGTTCCCTCTAGATTGTATGAGGTAACTATTTCAGTATACAAAGGATGGGCTTTTTTTGGATGTATTTATTTGTATCTGGACAGTATACCAGAAGATAAATAATAGAGCTTTAAAAGAGGTAGAAGATGTTTTCCTGTTATTAATAATATGTTGCATCTTGAGGAAAAGAGATATGTT
This sequence comes from Ailurus styani, assembly GCA_002007465.1. NCBI lineage: Eukaryota > Metazoa > Chordata > Mammalia > Carnivora > Ailuridae > Ailurus > Ailurus styani. The sequence goes on along the minus strand of LNAC01000021.1, from coordinate 778,682 downwards.
GAAGAGTATGCATTGCATTCAGAGACTGTGATAATAACTATAAAGAATTTATATAAAACTAAAGTGGAGGAAAAAATCACACATTTTAATAGATTTGCATTATTTTGCATGCATGTGCAAAGGGATAGTAGTATGCCTTTCTTTTAAGTTGATACACGAGCACCTTTTGATGGATGAAATAAGCTCTGCTGAATATTGTAAACATGAAATATTGAAAAAAGGGTATTTGGCAGTGTGCTTCAGAGCTGTGAAAATGAAGAAATTTTATCAGTGGTTATTATCTCTTCTTTATGAGGGAAATATACCAGATATGAGACTATAAATAATGGATTGTGTTAATGTAAAAAACAGCAAAATTAGTGTACTTAATTCTCAGATGTGCAGCTTTGTTATAAACTGCATTTAGTTTTGGTTTACTATCCTAGAATATACTTTAATTATTCAGAGTTCAATATTGATGAACAAAAAAATCTTTTTTATTATTTTAATTTGACATAAATCCGTACTAACCCAACTTTCCAATTTTCATTGCATTGAAATAAGTATGGGAGTTGTGTGATGTGAGGCAGTAAAAAGAATATAAGAGTTTGGAATTAGAGAAGTTACTGTCAATCTTATATGTAAATTTGGTCAATCTTCTATGTAAAACAGCTTATTAATATCTTTTACTAAGATTTGTTTATAAATGAGAGCAGGTAAATGTGTATGATTCTTAATTGTTGCAAAACTGTCTAATTCAAAGTAGGGTAATTAGTATAAATAGAAAAGAAATTCAGTGCGTTAATGCAATAAAAGCTTATTTCTTGCTTATGTCACAGACATAAGTCCTTGGGTTGTGGAACATATACTGGCTCTGGCATCCCCTAGTATGTTAGAATCCTCTGCTGGCTGGGAGACAGAAATGGAGCATGAAGAATCAATCAAGAGGGTGGTTTAATGAGCTAGGACTGGGTGTTTCATAAATCACATTCATCCATATTCCACTAGCCAAACTCAGTCATATTGCCACGTACAAAAATAGACTAGCTGTATGCTCAATAAAAAGAAACAGTTTTGGTCGCCATCTAGCTAGTCTCTGCTCATCGACCCCTAAGTGATCTAAGCCATTTTAATTGACCTAAATAATCCTACCAATTGACTTAGCTGGTTTAGCTTTTCACAGATACCAGGGTTTTCTGCCTTTTTTTTTTTTTTATTTGAAGCTAGATGAGAGTTGTAGTGTATCATCACAGTAACAGGTGAGGACTACTAGTTTCTATTGCTGTTAATCTTATCTTTGTTTTCCTGTATTTAATATGTCTTTTATTTTAAGGATTTTATTTATATAAGCAGTTATTAAGAATTTGATTATGATGTTTCCTAGTGTTATTTCCTTGTTTTATTTTGTTTGGGCTTTGTTGAACTTCTCAGATATGTAGATTTATAGTTTTCATTGAATCTGGACGTTTTGGGTTATTATACCATCAAATTATTTTTCTTTGCCCTTGCTTCTGTACTCCTAGGACTACAATTATGTATACAGTAAAATGCTTGATATTACCCAATAGATCATAGACAATCTGCTTTTTTCCAGTATTTTTTGTCTCTTTAATGTTGGACATTTTCCGTTGCTATATCTTCTAATGCACTTGTCTTACTTCTGCGGTGTCTCAGCTGATAATAATCCTTTCCAGTTAAATTTTCATTTTAGTTATTAAACTTTGTACCTCTAGAACTCCATTTGTTTCTTCTAAAATATTTTCTACCTAACTCCTCATTATATTGATGTTTCTCTTTAAATGCTTGAAGATAGTTATAATAGCTATTTTAACATTTCTGCCTTCGAATCTCATCATCACTGTTAGTGTAACTGCTTCTGTTGACGGATTTTTCTCCTAGATGTAGGTCACATTTTCATGCTTCTTGGAATATCTGGTAGTATTTTACTGGATGTTGAACATTTTGAATCTTGCATTGTTGAATGTCTAGGGTTTGTTGTCTTCTTTAAAGAAAATTGGATTTTTGTTTTGGTGAGTAGTTAATTTAGTTATGGTTTTATCCATGTGTGGCTTGTTTTTAAACTTTGTTTATATGAGTCTAGGGTTGTCTTGGTCTTTGAATAATTTAATCTCACCACTAAGAAATTGACCTTTGGGATCTCAAACATCTCCCATTCTTTTTTTTTTTTTTAAAGATTTTATTTATTCATTTGACACAGAGAGAGAGATTACAAGTAGGCAGAGAGGCAGGCAGAGAGAGAGGAGAGAGGAGGAAGCAGGCTCCCTGCTGAGCAAAGAGCCTGATGTGGGCCTTGATCCCAGGACCCTGGGATCATGACCTGAGCGGAAGGCAGCGGCTTTAACCCATTGAGCCACCCAGGCGCCCATACATCTCCCATTCTTGAGTGAGCTTTGAAATAATTTAACTCATAAGCCTGCAGTTGCTCTTTTCTAGCCTTTGCAGATTTCTTGGTTTTTATATGTATGTAGCTCGTTCTTCTCTAGTTCTCTGCCCTGCTTCAGTCATTGAACTTTGATTTTTGGCTTCTTGAATAAGCAAACTTCATGTTTTGTTTGGGGTACCCCTTTTTGCTCCAATGCTCAGAATGTCCCTCTGAAAAAAAGAAGTCAGTCAATTACAGAACTAAATTCATCTGCTTTGATTTTCTGAGAGATCACAATGGTATGTTGCCTGTAGTCCAATATCTGAAAATTTTTTGATACATATTTGTCTAGTATTCTAGTTATTTATAATGGGAAGGTAATTAAGTTTCTGTTATTCCATCCTGGCCAGAAGTGGACTTCTCAATTCAATCATTGTTGTGCCAATTATCTGAAATAGATTTTAATATTTGTATTGACATTTCTTTTAAAAGATAGGATTTCTTTGTCTCTAAGGAAAGTCAACATTTTTTCTTCAGCTCATGTCTTGTACATACTAAATAAAAAATACCATGTATGAGAGATTTGTCTGTTTAAGTCATACTTTCTTATAAACTCTCTTTCCAACATATTCTCAATGTTCTCACTTTTTCTAATTTAGCCTCTAATCCTTTTCTCCTGCTCATTTTCTGGCTATGAGATGAAGGCATGGATAATATACCAATTAGAAATAGAATAAATATCAATTTGAGAAGTCTCCTCATGGATGCTCTGGTTACAAGTACTGATAAATGCACACAATTTCAGCTTCTAGAATAGGAGATTTGCTTAATTCACACACTAATCCCAATAGCAATCATTGTGGCCAATTGATGTTGATGCAATTCTAATCAATCATAAAACAGATTGATAAAATCAGATGTGCAAATGATTTTCTTCCTACTTAGTGCTTTTAGATGTTTCTTTGGTTCCTAGTTCATAATACACTCTCCTTTAGGATATTATACTAAATGAACCAGATTATTGGTGTTTTTTAATTAGTTTATGTGCTAAAATGTTTAGCCCTATTTTTTTAATTGCTGTTATGTATGTTTGTATATGCAATGGAGAAGATAACTGTTTCTCTCCAAAATAAGAAAGTAGATTATTATGTATGTTTTTCTTTAATGGAGTTAATTCTTTAAATAAATCTTGAAGAATTAAAGAGTAAGAAATATTTAATTTCTATGTGCTCTACTTATATTTTGGTGGGCCAGTTGCAAATAAAGATTTGTCAGATTACATTTATTTATTTATGTTCTATCTACTCCACAAAGGATTTGAGGGGTCTAATATCAGGTGTAAGGTGATGCCAAATACTCCTTTTTAAAAGCAATGAACTTGTCATTAGCTTCCTTTCTTTTCTTTTTTTTTTAAATTTCTTTCTCATAAAGAGTACACAAACAAGCAGCATTAATTCTACTAGTATTTATTGAGTACCTAGTGTCTGGTAGGAACTGTGATGAGTGACTGCAGTTCTGAAGCATATAATCAGAGCTTGGTTCTTGTACTTTAATGAGTACATAACCAGCCAGTTTGTAGGCATATTGCACATCCCTATTAGCAGTTCTCAGCTTCTAAAGGATTGGGACAGTTTAGCATTAACAGCCCTTAATATTGCTCCCACAATGGCAAGTGTGAAGATGCTTATTACATTGCAGCTGATGATGAAAAAGCAGAGATGGTCAAAATCCCAACAAGTCTAACACCAGCTGTAAATGACTCTATATTAAGAAAGTGTTTTTTTCCCCCAAAACAGCTATGAATGGAGAAAGTGGAACACTTTTGTGTCCATCTGTTTGTGGCACAGCTTAGAAAATATTTTTAAATGATTTGAGAGCGAGTTTTTGGGTCTTTTCCACACTCTTTTATTATTTCATAATTTACCAGCCATTTAGAATACTTTGAATGCATTTGGTTTAGATAGATCATTTATATTAGTTTTAGCATATTCCCATTATCATTCCAAAGGGCAGCATCCTATTCCTGAAAGCTTACTTCATAACTCCTGTTGTTAATGCAAAGAAGCAAGCTCCCTCACATGGTCCCATGTGAGCTATTTGCATCATCATGCTTCGAAGTCTTTGATCATTTTTCTTCCTCTCAGCTGACAAAACAGATAAGTTTGTATTGATGATGTGAACAATTAAAGAGATAAGTGAAATTAGAATATTTGAAAGGGATGTCACCTTCTAGATAAATCCATCAGTGAGGCTTTCATAAAATCCTGTCTATCAACATCATGGAAGATTGGACAGAAATCCTAAAAATCTCCCATTTTCAGATGCCAAAAGGTAAACATTACTTCAAGAAATTGATATCTGTGTCAGAAGGGTCTCAGCAGGGTGGTCACTGGACTGGGGTTAGAATTGTGAGTTCACTAAGTTGCTCCATGCTCTGGGCATGTGTCCCCACCCATTTGCTTCTGTTAGCAGCATGATACTTACAAGAAGAAACAGAACCATACAGGAACCAGGAAGAGAATCTCCCTTCCCCTGTAATATCCTTTTAGGGTTCTCTAAAAAAAACAAAAGCAAAGAAAAACTTAATGTTGTATTTGCTGCAAAGGAGAATTGCTTACATGGTCTAGTACCATTGTCACAAATCAGATAATGTAGGGTATGTTTGGATCTGAGAGGCAATAAATTGATAACTGCCCCAAAGATAAATAGAAGATAAATTGGCAAAGGAAAATGATACTCTTAATTTCTTTCGACTAAGAGAAATATGTAGATGTCTATAAATGTCACTATATGTATCTTCTGACTGTTTTCCCCACTAATACAACAATTTAATTCCAATTTAATTGGAATTTGATCCTGAGGCAGTAATGCTGTGTGAAAATTTCCACTGACTTTGGCCCATACTTTTCTTCATTCTGCCCCCCCCCACAATCTGCATATGTGTTGGCATATATACACACATAACTGAATTCTAATCCCAGTTCTGCCAGTTATTAGATTCATGATCCTCTAAAACTTAATCTCCCTATTTATAAAGTAGGAATTAAAATATGTCTTTGTAGGCATGTAAGGTTTGCAAAATACTGTTTGTGAAAATTCAGCTCAACTTAGACACTAAGTAAATGTTTATCAAATTCGAATCCTTTGTAACTTCTAACTCAAAGACTATTGCAACAATAGTATATAAATGAAAAGGATTAGGTAGTTTTTAGCTTCTGTACTTGGAGGAAACCACAGAAAATCCTGAATTACCTTGAGGAAGTGTTAGGAATATATCTCTGGCTTGCAATTAAATTGTTTTAGATTTTGCAAACTGTTTGAAATCACAAACTCATGTTCTAAAATCTTCATACTTTTCTGACAATACAACCATTACTAATTGCTATTCTATATACATAGATACTTGGAAATTGTAATTGTAGAGTTGATCAGCTAGTCAATCAATGTGGTTATTTTTAACTAGTTTCTCCCTTCTCCTGAGTAATTAACTCTCTTATTCAGTATGTACTCCTAAATAATTCCCCCCCTCCACAACACACATGGATTTATTCCAGTGAGCAGAAAATATTTTTGGTTGAAATGTGAATAAAATTGTTTCCCTTTCAAATTCCAGCATCAGTCATGTCCTCTGTTCTTTTACTCTTTGCAATTCTTGGTACTTCCCAATCATGTGTACTATTTTATGGTAATTAAATCCTATCTTTTCTTCTACATGGAATGCCTTTGAATTGTATTCATCCATCAAGGCTTCACTGATAGCACAAGCCAGAAGTGATCTCTTAGTCCTTTGACCTCTTCCTCACCCCACAGAGTGTGGTCTGCACACATCTTCCAGGATGTTTTCTTCATCCTGTAGGTCTCTGTATATTTACCTGTGTCAATTTCAATGCTCTTGAGTGACAGGGTCAATATCTCCTTTGTGTATCACACAATATATTATGGTATACAATAGTTGGTACCCAATAATATTTGATTACGGTAATAATGGTCTTAGATAAGGTAAATGATATCAAACTGATTATAATAATAACATAGCTATATTTAAAAATATAATTTCTAAATAATTGATATATTCAGAGGGCTCAAAATTCATGAGGACCTATACAATGAAAACTCTCCCTTCTCTTCCTTCCACTTGGTTCCTCTTCAGATAGCTAATAAATGTTAATTTCTTAGCTATTCTTGCAGAGAAATTTTATATATATATAAGTTATAATACGTATATAATCACCCTATTTTTAAAAGATATTCAGCACTTTGCTTTTTCACCTTAACATATTTAGGATACCTTCCCACACATAACATATAATTATAATTAATGTTTATTTAGTATTTACTAGGTACTAGCTTTTGTTTTCAGTGTTTCATATGTATTAACTTATTTAGTCATAACAATTACCCGAAAAGGTAGATAATATTACTGCCCCTCTTTTGTTACAGAAGAAACTGAGGCATCAAGAAATTAAGTAAACTGCCCAAGATCACATGGTTAGTAAGTAGCATGACTCACACTTCGAATACTGACAATCTGGCTCCAGGGTTCATGTTTTTACCTGACATTTGTAGAACTTCCTCATTCTCGTGTGCAAAAGGAAACTAGATTTCAGATCCTTTTTTTTTAAAAAAAGATTTTATTTATTTATTTCACAGAGGGAGAGAGATCACAAGGAGGCAGAGAGGCAGGCATAGAGAGAGAGGGGGAAGCAGGCTCCCCGCTGAGCAGGGAGCCTGATGCGGGCCTGGATCCCAGGACCCTGAGATCATGACCTGAGCCGAAAGCAGAGGCTTTAACCCACTGAGCCACCCAGGCACCCATAGATTTCAGATCCTTAACAGCTGCTTTTTTTTTTTAACTCTCACTCTATGTTCGGCACAGGGTCAGTCACATTGCATGAGTGCAAAAGGCACAATTCATGTGGAATACTCTGTGAATGAATCAGCCCTGGAGTTGGGTGATGTGGTTACCCTCGAAGGCACCTTTCAACAACTCATGGAGAAAATGAGATTTAGATTGGTAGTTTGCCCAAGATTACATACGGTATTAGTAAGTGTAGAATTGGAAATTGAACGATGATCTACCTGATACCAAAACTCATCCTCTAAACCACCACAGTTAAACTGCTTCAGTTGCTTTCAGACTTCAGATCTTCAGCAAAGCGAAAATGTACCTTTTAGGTTGTAGGTGCTATTGTAGAAAAAACAGTGGTACCAACTTTGTTGAGTTTCCTTCAGGATAATCCTGAAGATTTTCACTTCTTCCTCAAACTTGCTGCACCTGTTGCATCCTATATTTCAATCATAAGGAGAGTTAAAAGAGGAGTTCATTTCATAAAGACAAATGGTTAGCTTAAGATGTGGGTTCTAGCTGATTCAGTCAATTTGTTTTTCAGACCACACTTCATACTCAAAAGAAAGTGCAAGAGATATGACAATCTTCACTTAGAATTAAAAAAAAATTTCTTATCTCCTCCCTCCCTCCCTCCTTTCCTTCCTTCCTTCCTGCCTCCTTCCCTCCCTCCCTCCCTTCCTCCCTCTCTTCTTTATTTTCTCTGGTCTGGTTCTGGTCTGAGAACACTTGCCCTGTTTGGGGTTCACTTTTCTTTTGAATACATATGAGTGATTCACAATTCTGGAAATTGATGAAAATTTGCAAAGTGCCTGAGCAGCCTTTTAAACTTCTCTTTCAACCTTTGAAAAGGATTACTCTTCTGGGGGAAAATGAGCAGATGGTGCCTAAAGAAGTTGGCCAAATTTCTATAACAATGCTATTACTTGACTCTGTCATCGGCTGGAGCATCTGTCAGAAGAAAGAGTTATGTTCCCATGCTTCTCTCCTTTGACAATTAATCACACCTCTCCCTCCATTTCTCACTATTCAGCATATTGTCTTTTTCAAAATCTGGTGCCAGAAGATTTCACTGACTTTTTGACATAATTCAAAAAAGATACTACAACAATAGCATTATTGGGATTCCTATGTGACAAAGAGAGACTTCACTGGGAAGGAGGCTGACATTTTTTCAGTTATTCCTGACAAGAAAAACTATATAAGGTCAGTCCTTAAATCTCAAGGGAATTATGATCTTTGACGACATCTTAGTAAAATAATATGCTATGGAAGCTCTGCAGCCTCATTCTTTTCCATCTTTCTGACTTAATTCTAGTCGACCTCTATTCAAATATGTACACAGTGAAGAAAAACTATCATTTCATCTTGCCGTATGGCATTATTACCACATGTGATGCCTGTGTCAGAGACCAAATGTTAAAATGCAACAGTATGTGCAATATTTCCTGTATCAATTAAGACAGTGACTGTAAATGCCCATTATTGTGCTTTGGTCAAACTTACAGAAGAAAGGACAGGAGAACATGTACTAAATTGGAGCAGTCATAGTCATAGCACTAAAATCGTTGGTCATAAATGTGTATATAATCTGTTGAAATAAAATATTGGGTCTTCAAGAATAGAATGAATAATTCCATTTCATAGATAAAAACCAGTTTATGTTTTGTATCCTAGGCATCCGACAGTTATTATGGCTTTCCAGATACAATCTCAGTGACCCCAAGATCTTTAGCCAAAGTCATAAAATTTTTAATGTTCTGTTCATCCAGTCCAACTGAGGCTAAGCCAATGGACTCTCTCTCCTGCATAAGAATGAGAAGCTCATGTGTTGGCCCAGGGGATGGAATAAGGCAGAGGATGACTCAGTTTTATTTTTCTTCTTTTTGACAAATCCTAATTTTTGTTTTATTTTTTGTTGTTGTTTTGTTTGTTTTTTTTTGAGAGGCATCTGATTTTCTTTTTTTAAAGATTTTATTTATTTATTTGACAGAAAGAGAGAGAGAGAGAGAGATCACAAGTAGGCAGAGAGGCAGGAAGAGGGAGGGGGGAAGCAGGCTCCCNAGAGAGGCAGGAAGAGGGAGAGGGGGAAGCTGAGCAGAGAGCTTCATGTGGATGCGGGGCTCGAACCCAGGACCCTGAGATCATGACCTGAGCCGAGGGCAGAGGCTTAAACCACTGAGCCGCCCAGGCGCCCCAGCATCTGATTTTCTTAAGCTGATTTTAGAACAGGAAGGATATTTATGGGAAAAAATAGACAAGAACAGGGACTGTCCATGGAAGTGTAATCTCCATGGTCTGCTAGAAAGCAAATAGACCCGTCTCTGACTCATTTGTTCCTCAGAGACTTTGTCATAATGATGTGGAAGTGTATCCTCTCCTCCACAAACAGGGGAGGCCCTAATTTTCTATATAAAAGGGCTCATGGTCACAAATAGGTTGGAATTATTGGAAGTCAGAGTCTAGAGAACTTGATTTGAAGCTGAATTTGTTCACCGTGATTAACTTAGATTAAATATTATAGATAAATATAGCAAAAGTTCTTAGAGCGTTCATTAAGATTAAGAGCATAATGATTTTTATATCAAATTATGTTGTTAATGGTATTAAATTTATAATCATTGTTTTATTTAAAATGGCTTTCTTTCTTTTCTTTTTAAAAGATCTAGCAGTGCTTAAACTTCCCAAGTTAACTTTCGGTTCTAACTCTGTTCATGAGGTCTTCCATATTGTTTCTATTTCCGGTCCCATGGACGTCACCTGCTTCTTTCTTCTTTCTCTGTACATTCCCTGCTTTTCTGTTGTACCTCTTATCATATGGAGTTGTAATTATTTGTTCATATCTTCTGTTAGATCGTTTGTTCTTTGAGAACAAAAATATTGCCGTTTGTTTTTATAACCATGGCACTGTGTTGAACATCAATGCCGATGAGTCAGATGTAGAATATGAATAAACAATTTCTTTTTTTTTTTTAAAGATTTTATTTATTTATTTCACAGAGGGAGAGAGATCACAAGGAGGCAGAGAGGCAGGCAGAGAGAGAGAGGGGGAAGCAGGCTCCCCGCTGAGCAGGGAGCCCGATGCGGGCCTCGATCCCAGGACCCTGAGATCATGACCTGAGCCGAAAGCAGAGGCATTAACCCACTGAGCCACCCAGGCGCCCTGAATAAACAATTTCATCAGTCTCTTGGATGACACTGTCCAAAGCTCTGCTTACTGAAATCAATGAGAAAGAAAAAGGAAGGAAGGAAGGAAGGGAGGGAGGGAGGAAAGAAGGAAGGAAGGAAGGAAAGAAAGAAGGAAAGACTAGCCAGCGGAAGTTTTCAGAAATGGCCCTAAGAACAAATGGCAAATGAAGAAACATCTATTCAAGGAAATCGATAAAAGTTTAGTAACAAAGGTGAGAATATGTGACATTTGAACCAAGAGTGCTTCCTCCTTTCCTTTCTCCCAGCTCTGAAAGGTGTAAAAACTGCTCCAGACCATTGCAGCCAAGACCACAGGACCCCTTCTTGGCCAGCTCCTTTGTCAGAGGATTTTTTCCATGGAAGAACAGGTCTTCAGTGCTTCTTCTTCTGCCCCCAGCTACCTGTTGCTCCGGCTAAGTTCCAGGAGATTCCTGATAAGAGGTGGGACTCCCTTCTCCCATCTACCCCCATTCATAGAATGGGGACTCTACTTTGGGTATGGAGCCCTGAGAATACTATGGCACTGACTTGCCCTAACTTGTGAGGTTGAGGTTCTACACCAGGAGGGACAAACGGAGAGAGACTCAGTGGCTGCCCCCTACCCTGAGTGTTAAAATTCCAGAGGGGTGGTCATGCAGAGAGGCTTGCCATTTGCTCCATCCCCAGTTCTAAAGCCCTGCTTGGCAGATTTTTGCCTCAAAAGAGAAGCAGACTATAAAACAGATAGCCCTTTATCACTTCCCAAAGGAATTGACTTCATTTGCATGAAGAAATTTAAGTCTCAGACTCATGAGCAGTGGAGGTTGTGGTGAAAAGCAATTGAGAGGAGATCTGTGGATTTCATGAAGTTGCACCCTAGACTGTAAACTAGATTCTCACCACCTTCAGCTCCACAGCCCCAGCTAAGGCAGTTTTCCTGAAGGGAGAATCATGCCACAAAAGAGATAGTTCCTAATCTCTTCTCAAAGGAACTTCATTTGCTGTAGTTTAATGGAGAAGTTTAAGCCTAAGGACACTGACACTCTAAAGAATGCTAGAGATTGGTAAAAAGCAATTGGGAGGAGATTCTTGAATATAATGAAGATATAACCTAGACTGTTAGCTGCCAAGTTTGTAAGAGAGAACTAGAGAATAAGATAGGTGGAAAAAGCTTTCCTGGGGTTATAACAAATATCAGACACTAGGATACGTTTATTCTGAGGAGCCACCATTTGACTGGATTAGTTTGTAGGTGTCTAGGGGCATTGCTGAAAACAACAGAGCAGTCAGCTGGCAATTAATGGAGTTTAACAGCGGGGTGTGGTCACTGAAAAAGAGGAAGAGAAACTTATTAATACTACTGTCATTCTAGGGTAGCTGTGGGTATGTCTAAAGCTGTGCCTTCCCAAAGAGCAATGACAGAGCCTTCATAGTGTGTGTGGAGGGGTGTGCAAAGGGAATAGACTATGCTAAAATAATCCAACCTTCCACTAAATAAATTTTTAAAAATGGCAATAAAATGCCCTGGGAGTCTTTTCGGTTTTGTTGACTGTTTACTTTGCTGAGCAAAAGCTTTTGATCTTGATGAAGTCCCAGTAGTTCATTTTTGTCCTTGCTTTCTTTGCCTTCGGCGATGTGTCTAGGAAGCAGTTGCTGCAGCTGAGGTCGAAGAGATTGCTGCCTGTGTTCTCCTCAAGGATTCTGATGGATTCCTGTCTCACATTTTGAGTCTATTTCTGTGCGTGGTGTAAGGAAATGGTCCAGTTTCATCCTTCTGCATGTGGCTATCCAATTTTCCCAACACCATTTGTTGAAGAGACTGTCTTTTTTCCATTGGATATTCTTTCCTGCTTTGTTGAAGATTAGTTGAACATAGAGTTGACCATTGATCTATGTGTCTGTTTTTGTGCCGATACTATACTATATTGATGATTACAGCTTTTGTAATAGAGCTTGAAGTCTGGAAGTGTGATGCCACCAGCTTTGCTTTTCTTTTTCAACATTCCTCTGGCTATTTGGGGTCTTTTTTTGGTTCCATACATATTTTAGGATTATTTGTTCCGTTTCTGTGAGAGTGACCAGATAGCAGATTTAACACTTTTTGACTCCACAATTTCCATTTGGCTCTTTTTTGTTACTTTAATTTTCTTATTGACAGTCTTTATTTGATGGAACATTGTCATTATACCTTTCTTTATTTCTTCAATCATGTTTTCCTTTAGTTTTTTGGACATTTGTGATGGCTCCTTTGAAGTCTTTTATGTGAAATTCGACTTCTTTGGTGTGTTAGGCATTCTTCTCAAAGAACCAAGAGGAAGAAGGTGACCAGGAGGGCTCATAGGCATGCTGGTATTCGGTTACTTTTTAACTATGAACCTACTTTATAATCCAGTTTTGTTCCTCTATGGAGCTAGAGAGTACAATTCTATTATAACTCCCAAGGCCAAATTCACTCAAAAATATTTTCATATTCTGTCACGTTGTTGAGGCTTTTCTGCCAGTCTCTCTTCTTGACCACCACATAGGCTATAAAATTCTGGCTTTTCTCATCACATGAATTAAATATGACACTTCACTGAATATATTTTAAAAAGTGTGGACCAAAGCATGATTTTCCTTTTTTTTTCAGGTGTATTGGATGTCATCCCTCTAGAAAATCCAAGTCTAGTTGCTCCAAATGAAATACAGATGGAGATTTCTATAGAATATCTTTAAAGATGAGATTTATCTCACTTATAGATATAAGGCTGTAATAGTAAAGTTAAGACTAAATATATTTATTAAGGGCGCCTGGGTGGCTCAGTGGGTTAAAGCCTCTGCTTTCGGCCCAGGTCATGATCTCAGGGNGTAATAGTAAAGTTAAGACTAAATATATTTATTAAGTTAAGACTAAATATATTTATTAAGTAACTTCCAGTAGTTGGTGATATTTTTTATCTGACTTAAGTATATAATTTACATATGTATGTATATATCTCAGAATGCTCTTCTGTCTAAGAAAATACTTATTTGATTTCTCATATTTAATAGTAAAATAATTTTTAGGCATATGTAAAAGAGAGTAGTGAGTTATGAAAGAACAACATGTATGGTTACTTGATTTGTATAGATCACCAGGATGTCCTATTATGTTATTTCCCAGCTGATATATTGACTGTCCATCATAAAAAAATTCATCCCTATCAAATTAATGTCTTTGAGTCTTTTAAATAAATACATTTTTATTAGAAAGTATCAGTGCACATTTTTAAAATATGGCTGCACAGAGAAACAAAAGTGCAGATTTACACATTAACAGAGACTTTTACGAAACCTGCCAGAATTGTTCAGAGTGTTCGTGATCATAATTGCCTTCTCATAGGCACTTTTTTTTTTTAAAGATTTTATTTATTCATTTGACACAGAGAGAGAGATTACAAGTAGGCAGAGAGGCAGACAGAGAGAGANATCACCAGGATGTCCTATTATGTTATTTCCCAGCTGATATATTGACTGTCCATCATAAAAAAATTCATCCCTATCAAATTAATGTCTTTGAGTCTTTTAAATAAATACATTTTTATTAGAAAGTATCAGTGCACATTTTTAAAATATGGCTGCACAGAGAAACAAAAGTGCAGATTTACACATTAACAGAGACTTTTACGAAACCTGCCAGAATTGTTCAGAGTGTTCGTGATCATAATTGCCTTCTCATAGGCACTTTTTTAATGTCAGGTTAATTGAGTATTAAAATATTTAATACTAAGAAAATAAAAACTTACTAGTACTTGGACAAAGGATATGAAAAGTAGAAGTAAGCATCTTTAGGTATGTATTCAGTGGCTTTTAGCAAATGTCACAATCATATAACTACTACTAAAAACAAGATTGGGAGTACTTTAATCTCTCTAAAAGATTTAGTAATACTCATTTGCATTTAGTCCTTTCACCCAACTCCCTTTCCCCCCAGCAATTACCGATCAAATTTCTCTTGCTGTAGTTTTTCTTTTTCAAGAATGTCATATGAGTGGAAGCCTAACATAGGTAGCATTTTGTGTCTGGAATCTCTCACTCAGCTTCTTTCACTTTTAATGTTCATGAATAGTTCATTCCTTCTTCCTGCCAAGCACTGTTCCATCGTATACGTATACCACAGGTTTATTCAGCCAGTCGCCAGTTGCTGGGTTGTTTTAAGTTTTGGTAAATGTAAATAAAGCTGCTGTGAACATTTATATACTGACCTTTGTGAGGACATATGTTTTCATTTATCTTAGACAAATGGAAAGATGTAAGATTGCTGGATGGTAACGTAAAGACCTCTCACAGCTTGACATTAACAAAACCAACAACAAACGCAATAAACGTTGGGCAAAAGATTTGAATGGACACGTCAGTGAAGAAGATATATACCAGTCAAATAAGCACATTAGAAAATGCTCAATGTCATTAGTCATTAAAAGAAAGGCAAATTGAAACTACCGTGAAATACCGTGAGGTACCAATAGAGTGGCTAAAATCGTGGCCGAGTGCTAATAAGAATATGGAACAATTGAACTTTCATAGTTTGTTGGAGGGGATGCAAAACAGTATAGTTATTTTGGAAAAACATTTTGGCAGTTTCTTATAAAATTAAACACCAGTGCTCCTTCTTTTCTACAACCAGTTTAAGCAAATGGCTCCACCTAGTGTATATATGGAAGGAAACACATAAAATCTACATTTGATTTGGAAGAATTACAGCATGCCAATTTTACCCTGTTTTTTATTTAGAGATTCTTATTATTTCGAATCTTATTTCTGTGTGGTAGTTTATGAGCTCAAGGTAAGGAAATTCCAAAAAATAATCAAATGTATACAATAGAATCTTTTGGCATACTATTTTCTTCTTTAAGAAATATCACAGATATATTTTTATTGTGGTAAAATATACGTAACATGAAATTTACTGTTTTCACTATTTGTAAGTGTACAGTTCACTTGCATTAGTACATTCACACTGTTCTACAACCATCATCTCTTTCTGCCTCCAGAACTCTTCATTCCAAACTAAAACCTGCACATATTAAACATAAACTCCCCATCTCCTCCTCTCCCCAACCCCTTTACTTTTATTCTACTTGATATTTCCATAAATTTGAAAAGTGATATGTTATTCTTTTTCCGGATTTATTGAGATGTATTGACATATAATATTGTGTTAGTTTAAGGTGTACAATGTGTTGATTTGATACACTTTTATATTGTGAAAGGATGACCATATTAGCATTAGCATGTCTCCATCATGTCTATAGTTACCATTTCTTTTTTGTGCCATCTACTATTAAGAGAAGAAAATGGGTGGGAAATGCTATATAATCTTGGGTAAATTCCAGACATTGTGTAATAAAAAACATGGTTTTCTCGAAGGTAAAATGTTAAGTTGGACTAGAATGCTGAGAAGGCAAGAAAGTCTTAGTATTTTCATTTTGTATGTTAGCAGTAGTATGAATTTATAAAATGAATATATGGGGAGATGGTTATGTAGTGCTCTGCCTTTACTAGTTTATTTATTTATGCTTCAAATTTTAATTTGGCATTTAACATGTGCTAGATATAATATGAAGCACAACATATGCAAAGATGAATATGAGGCATCATTCCTATCTTCTAGGAGTTCACATATACTCTGGGAATGACAGTAACAGTACATAAAAATAAAAACAACAAATAAAAAGCATGAAAGAAGAAATTGCATTGTATACACAGTGGTGCATTTGTAGCTACATTGGTCCTCAAAGATTAATTACCTGATCAAAACTTATATACATAAAATTTGTGTTTTATCTCAAACGTGTAATTACAGGAGAGCCCTGTGTAAATTTAGAAGAGGGATAAAATTTCCCTTTGCACATTATAATAAAGATCCTTAAATTACCTTGAAAATTCAGTATTTTCAATTAACTTAGTAGAACGAGTTTGAATACAAACATTTACTATAGCATGCAAGGCACTAAGTACTTTTAGTACTTACCATAAGAAGCTGAATGCAGTTTGAGGGTAAAAAAATATGTTTTTAAAAAAAATTGTTAAAAAAAGGCTTTAAGTTATTCTAAACTAGCAAAGTTAAGAACTAGAAATACAGTTTATTTCAATGTACTTCTTTAATTCATTTAACAAAAAGCTCTTTGATTCAATGAACAGAGAATATTTTCTTAAATGGACAGATATACTCAATTACACATATAAAGCAGAAATATTTGGGTAGTAGCAAATATCATGGAGTTTGTTCGTTTGGGACCATGTCATTGTTTTTCTTCTATGTGCTGTGAAAAGTACATTTTAGAAAATAGCTTTGAAGAATCAAAGCATTTGTTATATTCTTCACCAGAAGATTTTTTAAATATTCAATAGGTTTTTTTTTTTTTTAAAGATTTTATTTATTCATTTGACACAGAGAGAGAGATTACAAGTAGGCAGAGGCAGGCAGAGAGAGAGGAGAGAAGAGGAAGCAGGCTCCCCGCCGAGCAGAGAGCCCGATGCGGGCCTCGATCCCAGGACCCTGGGATCATGACCTGAGCCGAAGGCAGAGGCTTTAACCCACTGAGCCACCCAGGCGCCCTCAATAGGTTTTTATAAATGGGATTACATACTTCCAAGAGGAATACACACAAAATTCCCACATATAAATATTGGATTTGAGAGAGAAAATCATTATTCTTTGGAAAGCCATTCTTGGATCTGGAATGCTCTTATCAGTGGCCAGCTGTTCTACTGTTTTTCTAAGACTTGCTGCAGTCAAGAACTGTTTTTATGCTTAAGTTAGAATGGTCATCCCAAATGGTTGGAAAGCTTCAGGTTTCTCATGTCTCCTAGCAGCGTGGGTCCCCAGAGGGCAGTACAGGCCAAGATCATGATGTCATTCCCACTGTGGCCTGGAGTATTCAAAGGCTAAATTGTTTCTCATGTTGTTGAAAATATCTTGTTTAAACTATTGAATATTGCCTATGCTTCATTTTACAGAACCATATCAAAGATCGAGAGCATATTAAGAAATGTAACTTTAATTAATTTTTGGAATATTTCTTTTCTACACTATGTCAATTTACATAAAATCTACTTAGTACAGTTTTGATTCAACTCTTAAAATAGCTATCAATTTTAAGCTTTTAGAGAATAATTTCTATAACCTATTAACAGAAGAAACTTTCCATTAAGCATACATTAAGCATGGTTAGCTACAAATTATAGGAGATTATAATCATAAACCTTTACCCTATTTATTTAATAAGTTTGTGTCCATTTTATGGAAAAAAATCCACATAAAAACAATAAACGGCTTCTAATAGGCTATATAGAGCCATGATTCCTGTGTGGCTACCCTGGTGATCTCTGCTCTTAGGAACTGTGGCTTAGTCATAACTATATCCTGTTTCAGCTCTTCTGATGGAAAGGAATTTGTAGCCTAGTGAATTTATGTCTTACCAATTTCTTCACTCAAAGGAACTCAATGTACATTTCATTACAACAGCCTTACAACATTCCAATAATGTAAGAGGCAAAACTTGCTTTCCACAACTTAAAAATGAAGAAACTGATGTATGTTGAAGTTAAGTGGTTTAACTACTTCCACTTCCTTTAACTCACTCAAACCATGTTCTTGACACAACGCAAAACCATAGCAGTCCCTGCTCTGCTTCCTTAGCTCCACATTTTCTGATGATTTAAATTCTACAAATCAATGTACAAATAAAGATGATGTTGTTGAAGAGATTGAGTTTTCTGCACATGTTTTATAGTGCAGGGTTTTAGAGGTAATCAGCATGTTCCTAAAGTTTTATGTTTAAATTTATCTCGCTAAGTATGACTTTTCCTTTTATTTATGTCTGCTTGGTCATCAGAATCATCATCTGCTTTTTCCTGCCAGTGACAGAGGAAGGGCATCAGCCTTAGTGGGTTGAGTAGGATAATTTTTATCTGGAGAAAAGTTCTTAATTGCACATATTTGTGTTATAGGGGCAGAAATAGATAAAGAAGTTGGTAAACTCTTTGTGATTGAAGCAAATACCCTAAACTCTGATTGTAGCTGACAGAGACCAGAATTTCTCTGTACTGATAGGAGGAGAATGGCTCAGCTGTCCTGATCCAGTTAGGGTTCTCCAGAAGAGGGCACTATGTTTCAAAGCTAGAACAAAAGATAAAAGGAACCCAGATCTCTACCAAGAACCGGGACGAAGTCAGTTCTCTAACTTTTCATGACTGAGGCTTTTTTGAAGAAAGATTGGAAATTAACCCAAAGTTATAAATTATACAGCTATAATTCAGTTCAAATTTATTAAAGAAATAGGTTGTAAAATTGAAGATAGGAAGATTTCTTGCTATAAATATCACTTTCTTGTGATTTTCAAAAGTCACACATGAAAGTGCTAAAAAACAGATAGTCTAAATCAGGCAGACTAGGCAATAAGGCTGTGCAGGACTTTCTCAAGCACTAGCTGGGTGTAAGCTCATCGTGAATGGAACTCTTTCATGAGCAATTGCTATTACACTTGACACATACGTAGTCATTTTATGGGGGCTCCTTGTCTCCTTACTGAACGTGCCCTTTAATAATTTCTCTCTCATTGTAAATGATTTGATTGTAATGAATAATTGATTACTATTTTGAAACTATTTAAATATTATAAATATGACACTGTAATTAAATTTGGTCTCTTATATTCTGGAACTTAAAATAAGTTTTGATGTTTTTTCCTCACTAATATTTGGAATGGGTCTTGTTACTGGCCAAGCACTGTTTGATGCACCGTGAAGTCTTGTGCCAATATTAAACAAGCATTTATGGGGAACCAACCGTTTTAGCCATTGTCCTAGGAGCACAGGTGAAGTGCTAAGATTATAAAGCAAGTAGGACAAATTTGTACATATAATTCTAATTTGATTATTTTTAACCAAAATTGTTAATCACTTCAGTTGAACAAGCAATTAGTTCAACCTTACAATTGGGAAACCTCTCTTTATTTAAAAATAAATTAACTGTTTGGCTGAAGTGACAGGTTATTTTCAGGAAAGTAGCTAAATTATGTCTTGGATGTAAGTACAACGTCACTTGTCAAAACTCTAATTCTAATTCATTCCAGTGAATCAGATATATAGAGCCACAGTTTTTTCTTTTCCTTTATGTTATTTCTTTTTATCACCTATTGCTTTTCTTTTCCTTATGGATCATGCATTTTAATTTTCCAATGGCCCAGCAAGTATTATCTGGACAAAGAATGTAGGTTCTAAGTGGTGAGTGCCATACAAAAAATACAGTGACAAATGGAAGAGATGGAAGTCATATTATGTTATAATTTCAGAAACATCTAGGGGAAATTCTTCAAGCTGAATTTTAACTTAAGGTGGCCTTAAAAGTATACATTTATTGTGGTTTTATTTTTGCTTTCTTTTGTGATATTCTATGCAGTCTTCTCTGTTTTTTTTCCTAGTTGATGATCCATGATAGCTATTTCATTTAGGCCAATTTGAAGAGGTCATTGAGGTCATAAGGCTTCATCTGTGTATCTCACCTCAACTTCCTACAGGTCTTCTTAGTTCCTGTTCTACAGACTTGTGCTTTGAAAAAACAGAACAGTAAAACATGCACAATAATAGCCTCATCAAATGTTACTCCCTTGAGGCACAATTTGCAATGTAATGAAAATCACAAAATGCAAGAGGACTTGGTAAAATCTCCTATTATTCTCTTCTGAGTCCTGGTGAGGAACATTTACCATTCTATAAACTTACTTTGCTTGCATCAGCATTCATGTGGCAGGATAAAGAAGAACTATGTTAATCTTTAAGTTCCATAGTTGGCCCAAATAATTTGTTACAAGGCACAGTGTTATACGGTTTAGGGCGTAATATGTAGACTATCTAAAATAACGCATACTGGCCATTCAGTAAACATTCTTAATGATCTTGTTTTGAAAATAAGAGCTGGGCAGCCCCTGTTGGCCTATTGTTTTCCTTGCCCAGGAGATACAGCCTGGCAGACTCTGTGCAGTTAATCAGGAGTTTTGCTTAGCCCTTTGTCCTTTCTTCTGGGAGATAATTCACACCCCATCTCTCCACAGTGCTTACCCATGCGGTAAGGCATACCAACTACCATCAGATAGGGAAGTTTAACTGTGTCGGATCTGGTTGTGAACAGTTGTTCACACCAGAGAGCCCAGAGGGGGACAATCAGCCAGTAACTCCCTTTTCATCCTTCCTAAATTTGGGCTTTAAGGAGCTTAAATCCTCCCCTGCTAGTGACCTAGACCCACTGATTCCCGCCTCCCCTTCCCTGCTTCGTATAATGTAGTTCTGTCCAACCTGGTTTAAGAATTCCATGGAGATGAAGGGACCTAGATAAGGGACTGGAAGTTATACTTGGAAGGAGACAAGCAGAAGAAGAAAGTTTTCAATAATTCGGTATTTATTCCACATCATAAAGATCTTGGTAGAAAAACAGAAAAATCTAATGATGGAGAAGTGTAACAGAGAATTCAGTACAACAAAAACAAATCGTAAGATAGTAACTGATTACTTTATACAGAACAAAATAAGGCACACTAGGGACGAAATTAAGAATAATAACCAACTAGTTAACCATTAAGGATAATATATATTTTTTTCTCTATAACTTAACAATAGTATGGACGTAAAACTTTTCCAACATAGTTACCCCACAATGTTAGTTGCACATGAATTCTAAAAATAGTCAAGTATAAAAAGAAGTGGAATTTACAGATGAAGCTCAAATATAATTAAGGGTTTCGCTAGAGAATTGGTATCCATACTGTGTTTAAGAATACAAAGCTATATTAGTCATGAATTACTAAGTTGTAAGTGTTAAAAGCACACATCAAACCAGTTAAAGAAAACAAAAGCAACAAGATTCATTGGCGCACATTACTGGGATTGAAGAGATGTGTTTCAGATATTAGAGGTTAAAATAACCATATCAGAATTCTTTCTGTCTTCATTCCTGTTTCTACTTGTGCATTGGTTTTATTCTAGAGATAGGCTTTTTTCTTATGGCATTGAAGAAGATTGTGGCTAGCTCAAATTTACATCCAGCCAGATAGAATCTCCGTGGGGAAAGTCTTAATATCTCCCGATCAGTGTCTGTGAAGATTCTAATTGCTCCTGTTCGAGTCAGGTGAAGTGCCCCGGGCCAGCCTCGGTCACGTGGCCACCCTGAAGTAAGGACGGAGCGCTGTGGAACAGTCTGAACCAGAACGCACGGGAAAAAACTTGGTGCCGTTACCACAGAAGGGAGAAGAAATACTAAGCAGGCAAAGCAACAAAATTTCCTATCATAGAGATATTTTTAATTGAGTGTGATGGGAAAGATAATATATGAACGCTTATTTAAAATTTTTTTTTTAGTCAGGCCACTTTACTGGCAAAACACCATAGAAAATGTGTTTTATAATTATAGGTAAAATAGAAAGAGGGTATAGCCTACTTATTAAAGACCCTCATGTTCAATCTTTATAAATTTTGAGTAGTTAGGGGCCTCTTAGTCAGTTCAGCATCCGACTCGATTTTGGCTCAGGTCATGATCTAAGGGTTATGCATAGGGCTTCCTGGGTGTGGAGCCCCCACCTGCTCCCATTCTCTAGCTCTCTCTCGAAACAAAACAAAACAAAAAACAAATTTTGAGTAGTTAAAAAGTAAAAACTATTTGAATGTAACTAGTTACCTTTGCAAATCTTAATAGACAAATTGCTTTGAAGGAAAAGTATGCTAATTTCAATGAACTGATTTGAGTGGCAGAAACATATAAATAAAGTTGTCATTATAAAAGGTTATTGATTCTGATTGTGGTTAGAGCATACCCATGTTCAACATACAAAGCAATATGTTGTCCTGCTAGTGGTCAGGGTACATAAAATGAAGGTAAGTCCCCAGAGTAGCAATTCTCCTTTAAAATTTACTTCTGACTCTGCTTGACTTACTTCACTTAGCATAATCCCCTCCAGTTCCAGCCATGTTGATGCAAATGGTGGGTATTCATCCTTTCTGATGGCTGAGTAATATTCCATTGTATATATGGACCACATCTTTATCCATTCGTCTGTTGAAGGCCATTTCAACTCCTTCCACAGTTTGGCTACTGTGGGCATTGCTGCTATGAACACTGGGTTGCATGTGCCCCTTCTTTTTACTACATCTGTATCTTTGGGGTGAAACTGAACGTCATATATATATATCTGCCTCTGGCTAACTAATTCTAATTTGAAAAGTAATTTGTGAGTTAAGAGAAAAAGTGAAGTGTAGTTACCACCTGTCACCATAAAAAATTATGACATGAATTGTGAAATGTGTAGAATTGTTGAATCACTGTGTGGTATACCTGAAACTAACACAACATTGCTTGTCAACTATTATTCAATTGAAAAAAGAGAGAGAGCTTGACAAAAAGGAAACTTGCTTTCTTTTTACTCTCCTCAGTCCATGAAGAAAAAAAAAGTAAGTGAAAATTGACAGCTGCATAACCACATATTTTGTTTCTCTTTTGATGTATATTTAAAGAAACCATCTAGAATTTCACATTTATAATAAATACTAGTTCTATTACAGTCTATATATTGCCTCATAAACAAACTCTTCAGAATACATAAATGTGCTTTTGTAGTCACATGGACCTTTAAAATTATTTTATTTGGTGATGCTTCTAGTTCCATCTAACTTAAATATATTTCTTAAATATTATGATTGATCTATTGAACTAGAGATTATTTTCTCCCAATAACTTCATGAGATCTTATCAGATTACTCTGGTTCTTAGTAGCTACAAAAAAAGGATAATGAAAATTAAAAAAAGTATGTTCTATATATTTTTCAGTAATAACACTGATAATGTAGCTTTCTAAAACCTATTTTAAGATTATGTGAAATATATATAAAATTAGATTGTTTTAATTAGACTGAAGTAAGTCTAATCAATAAATTATCAAGTTACATGAATATTGTATTCAACAAATATTTATTGGGCACCTGTTTTGTGGTAGGTGCTATTGACGTACTGGGATCACAGGCCTGAGACTCTGTTGTTGTGGAGATTACTTTCCAGACGACAGAAAAATAAATAAGATACTTTAAAATGATGAAAAGTGCTAGATAGACAATCAAACTGAGGAATGGGAGAGTGTGTGCTCATGTTTGAACCTCACATCCTAGGTTTAGGAGATGAGATTACTTTAGATTGGATAGTTATTCAGGAAAGGCCTTTCCGAAGCATCGACACCATCAAGGTGGAATCATTACTAAGTAAAGTAAGGAATCACTTACTTTACTCTTTCATTAGTATTTTGGAAAGTATAATATCTATATCCAAAGAGGAGATCAGTTACATAGTTAAAGACTTATCATTGAAAAAGCAGCAGGCCTTGACGGGGTGGTTATTAGTCTCAGTTCTGTTTATAGGGACAAATGACCCTGCTGTCAGCTAGTTTGTGACAGTGGAACTGAGAACTGAAACAGAAACCACAGCTTCTCAAAGGATACTGCACTGTGACTGCAAAACAGCTAAGTTTGGCTTATAAGGGAAACCATGATGTCCATTATAGATACAACCCCAGTGTTTCAGACCCACACATTTCAAGGTAAGGCCACAAACTTACCCAATAGTAAATCCTCAGGGATTCTCTAAAGAGGAGACCACTGACTGCTTTAGTAATTCCCTAGTTTACGACTTGACCAGTCCTGCTTACACCATTCTATTTCTGACGCCAGTCTCCCAAACCCTGTTAAATTCTTTCCCAACTCTCTCCTTTTGAAGATCCATTTCCCCGTAGTATGCAGTCTTCTTTACTGTTAGTGATAAACCTACCTGTGCTGAATATAGATGTGTTTGTTCTACGTGATTTTTGACTGTTGGGAATTGACAAAAGGTAATTCCTATATTATTTAAACTATTCCAGATCATATACCATCTTTCTTTAGAAAGTAGAAATTTAATAGTTTGAAAGTGGTTATACTATCCAAAAGAATTTCCTTCTCTTAACCAGCTCCCTGAGGAAATTAGAAAGGATATACTTTTTTATTTCAGTTTCCTGAAACAAGAAACGAGTACATATGACAGCAGAAATACTGAACTACCGTCATATATTTGAAATGTTCCAAGATTCTGCAGAAATGACATTAAAACTTGAGTAATTATACCGTGATTATCTTCTATCACAGGGCTACTATTTACCAAATTAAAAACTCTTGGAAACAATTAATGTGCATTCGATAATTATAGAGATGTAGAAACTTCAACTTTTAGAATACATCCCTTTGCTTTGAGAAACCCAGGTGTTTGAAAATAAATTATCTCTCCTTTATCATGATCTTTGTATTTAGGACACTCATCCCTAGTAACCAGTTTATTCTGAGGAATACCAGCTGACTGCTTTAGGTGGCATTGTAAATTGGTAGAACGCTTGTTTGATGAGTAAAGCAAAATTGCAAGCAATTTGATCTCATGTTAGTGAAGAGGAGTACATCTCTGTGAAGCCCCTGTGGGACCAAGGTCGAGCAACTAGCAGGTGGTTTGCACAGAGCAGCAAAGAGGGCAGGAGCTCTGCAGAGCATGTATCTCCTCGAATCTACTTGAAGAGCAAAGGTGAGTCTCCCAGAATGTTATTTTTCTTAGAGAAGCCAAGCCATACAAAGGTGTATGAAATATATAGTTCTTATAACAGGCTTTAGGATGATGGTTCTCAACCTTGGCTGCATAGTGGACATATCTGGGAGCTTTAAAAATTCTCGATGCCCAGGGGTGCCTGGGTGGCTCCTGGGTTAAACCTCCAACTCTTGAGTGTAGCTCTGGTCATGATCTCAGGGTGATAGATCCAGCCTGGCAGCAGGCTCTGTGCTGCTTAAGATTCTCTCTCTCTCTCTTCTGCCCCTCTCCCTGCAGCCCCTGCTCTCACACACACTCTCTCTCTCTCAAAAAAAAAAAAAATCCCAATGCCCAGATCACACCCCACACCAATTAAATCACAATCTCCAAGGATGGGACCCAGGCATTTATTAAATTTCCTTAGATAATTACAATATGTGGTCACAGTTGAGAACCACTGCTTTAGGAATAAACTGAGTTACATACAGTAGTATGTCATTTAGAAAACAATAGAAGATTTAAGAAAGGGTAGTACATACAAATACAACCTCCCCCTTCCTGCAACACCCGCCTCCCCAGCAAACAGGCAAGCAGCTTCTTACAGCTTTTTGTTAAAAGCATATTTCTGGGGCGCCTGGGTGGCTCAGTGGGTTAAAGCCCCTGCCTTCAGTTCAGGTCATGATCTCAGGGTCCTGGGATCGAGGCCCACATCGGGCTCTCTGCTCAGCGGGAGCCTGCTTCTCCTCTCTCTCTGCCTGCCTCTCTGCCTACTTGTAATCTCTCTCTCTCTCTGTCAAATAAATAAATAAAATATTTTTTAGAAAAAAGCATATTTCTATGTGGTGGTGCTAAAAGTTATGGAAACACATTTGAAACCATCCTGTTAGTCACGATTATGTCTAATACCCCGTCAGTTCTTTTTTTTTTTTTGTAAAGATTTTATTTATTTATTTGACACAGAGAGAGAGATCACAAGTAGGCAGAGAGGCAGGCAGAGAGACGGAGAGGAGGAAGCAGGCTCCCCGCCGAGCAGAGAGCCCGATGCGGGCCTCGATCCCAGGACGCTGAGATCATGACCTAAGCCGAAAGCAGAGGCTTTAACCCACTGAGCCACCCAGGCGCCCTACCCCGTCAGTTCTACATTTGCCCTTGTTTCTCTGCCAGAAACACTTAGTTAATTTTAAGCTTGAAATTTTGTGAAATTTCTAACATATGAAACATCTACATTGATTAAGCATGTTGATTAATTAGTATTTATTGATTCCTTTTAGTTTTTCTTATTTGACTATAATTGACACACTATGTTCCATTAGTTTCAGGTGTGCAACTTAGTGATTTGACAGTTTATGCATTATGCTGTGTTCACCACAAGTGTAGCTGCCATCTGTCCCGTTACATGGCTGTGATAGTATCATTGACTGCATTCCTTATGCTGTGCCTTTATTCCCAGGACTTATTCATTCCAGAACTGGAAGCCTGTTTCCCCTTCATCCATCTCCCTTTCTTCCATTTTGCCCAACCTCCCACCACCCTCCCCTCTGGGAACTATCAGTTTGTTCTCTGTATTTATAGCTCTGATTCTGTTTTTTGTTTGTTCCGTCATTCTTTTTTTTTTTTGATTGCATTTATGAGTGAAATCATATGATATTTGTCTTTCTCAGTCTGACTTATTTCACTTAGTATAATACCCTCTAGGTTCATCTGTGTTGTCTCAAATGGCAGGATCCCATCCTTTTTATGGCTGCATAATATTCCATAGTGTGTATATGTGTACATATATATGTATGTGTGTATATATATATATATATACACTATATATATTTATATACCTCACATTTTCCTTATCCATTCATCTATAGACAGACAATTAGGTTGCCCACATTTTGGCTATTGCAAAGAATGCTACAATAAACACTGGGGTGCATGTATATTTTCAAATTATTGTTTTCTTTTTCTTTGGGTAAATAATAGTGGAATTATTGGATCATATGGTATTTCTATTTTTAATTTCTTTTTTTTAAGATTTTATTTATTCGATAGAAACATAGCAAGAGAGGGACACACAAGCAGGGGGAGTGAGAGAGAGAGAAGCAGGCTTCCAACAGAGCAGGAAGCCCGATGGGGGGCTCGATCCCAGCACCCTGGGATCATGACCTGAGCCAAAGGCAGACGCTTAACGACTGAGCCACCCATGCACCCCTCTATTTTTAATTTCTTGAGAAACCTCGATACTATTTTTACAGTGGTCATACCAGTTTACATTCCTACCAACAGTGCATGAATATTCTTTTTCTCCACCTAATAATCAGTATTTATTTATTTATAAAAGATTTATTTATTTATTTATTTATTTATTTATTTATTTATTTATTTATGTATTTATTTGACAGAGAGAGAGAGAGAGAGATTTTACAAGTAGGCAGAGAGGCAGGCAGATAGAGAGGAGGAAGCAGGCTCCCCGTCAAGCAGGGAGCCCGATGTGGGCCTCGATCCCAGGACCCTGAGATCATGACCTGAGCTGAAGGCAGAGGCTTTAACCCACTGAGCCACCCAGGTGCCCATAATCAGTATTTATTAAAGAACAGAATTTCTGATTAATTTGACAGGATTTTCAGCTTATATTATTAGAATGCTCTTCTAATGGCTATCACAGTTATTTTTCATTAGATCTTGTTTTAAGTTTTTAACCAACTAGTAATTTAGTGATGTATATAAGCATCCATTTGGTTAATAGCTTGGATTTTTGTGTTAGAGCTGTTTGAATTCTGGCTAGTTGTGTGTCCTTAGTAAATTAGGTACTTCTCTTGCCTTCTTTTCTCTGTATCTGTAAAATTGGGATACGTGTGCCTAATTTACAGAGTATAGAATTAAATAATAAAGCACATGAAAAGTGCTTTTGCGGCGTGCCTGACAAA
Source organism: Ailurus styani (assembly GCA_002007465.1). Classification (NCBI taxonomy): domain Eukaryota; kingdom Metazoa; phylum Chordata; class Mammalia; order Carnivora; family Ailuridae; genus Ailurus; species Ailurus styani. Next base: position 750,789 of record LNAC01000021.1, on the reverse strand, counting down.
TAATAAGTACAAGTAATAGCTATTGTTATTTAATTTTAGTAATACTATGCACATTGCTATAATCGGGAGTAACTAAAGGCTCTCATTTCTCTATTTCAAAGAGAGGACTGCATATTTATTACATATTTTCAGTAACTAGAATATATCAAACTTCAGGCCAAGAGGCTTATATAGATTTCTCATTTAGTCCTCTGTGTGTGAAGTAGATCTTATCCCAGCTTTACCAATGGAACGCTGATGGCAAGGGAGATTAACAGTGCATCCTAATTTTATTCTAGTGAGCCCTTTTATTGACAGTAGCAACCACCTTAATAATGAATCCCACAAACCCTTGCCTTCATAATAATATAAACAGTAGAAAATAGTACTGCATTGCGTGGAATATTTCTTATGGTTCTCTTTGGGATTATTTAATGTAGGAACCTATGACAAAGAAAGTCCAGCAAATGTGGGACTGTCTCCATGAGCAGTACTAAGGTTTTTCTACCTTTGGAAAACAGAGAAGAAAGTGATAAGGAGATGTTCGGAATTCAGAAAGAAATAGACCCGAAGGAAGTAACACTGTGTTGGCCAGAATGACCTAATCAGAGAAACAGTTTGATTTCTAATTTTGGTCAGCTCTTTTCCTAAGAAAAGCAATCCAAATTGACCAACTGGATCTTAAATGAGCAAAGAGGAACACCAGTCCCTTTGTACCCAGCTCCATTTCTCCCCACTCTATCTGCCTCAGAGGAGATACATCCCAAGCAGGTGTATTTTAATTCCTAGGAGCTGGGAGACAGAGTATGTGCAGGGGCAGCACTACGTGAGTCCAGGTGTGGTGGAGCAGGTATAGAGAAAATTTCACTTGTATGTAATTAGGCTTTGAGGCTCTACTTGTATGCCAGGAGAGTATTCTCTGTACAAACAAAATAAATCATTAATATGGAAGTCCAGTGGAGGCTGGGTTTTGCCTAGGAGGCTCATAAACGTAATATTCATCACTATCCCATCCATCCTGAGTAAGAATATCCAGATGGTGAAATTCATTCCCCTGTGACCAGAACCGAGTACTTTCTGCCAATTCTTTCTATCTACAACACCTAAAACAATAAGGCACTCTCTCTTTTTTTTTTATTAGTGCCTGATATTAATGTTCTTAATTCGGTTGGAACTTGATCTTCTATAATTCTTCAGTTAATCCATATCTTAATCTGAGATCTTCTAAAAAGCATAGTGTAAAAAAAGGATTTGCATGTCACAGTGGTAATTTGGGAAGCAGAAAGATAGCAGCGAGTGCGAGATCAAATGGGGAGGCTGGGAAAGCCAGGACAGAGCTAGGTTGCTGAGAAGGTCACTGCTATAGGTCACAAGGGCTCCATCCTTCCTTTCTGGGAAGTGTAGAATACCTCAGCACTGTCTACCTGAGGGCACACAGGACAAAGTATTTGCCCTTTGCTCTCCTACTGCACCCACTGAGGGTTATTCAGTGTTTTTACTCCCCAGCGGCATGTGGGTGTGTGCTGGGTATGTGGGTGTGTGCTAAATGGAATCCTGCGGGACTGTCGGAGCACAGAATTGGAAGGCCCTGGGGCAGCTGCTTGAGGCAAGATGTTGTCAACACCAGTGAGTCAAAGCAAACCCTTACCTGATCCCCCGGCCTAGGATGCAGTCAGAGGTGAGGCCTAAGGAAAGTGACAAAGGGCATTTGGGTTAGGCAAACAACCTTTTTATGACAGTTCAAACTGGATTTGAATCTGAACTCTATAACTTGTTCTTTGCGTCATTTTGGACCCATTATTTATCATTATTATGTCTCAGTTTACTCATTGTAAAATGGAAATAGTTATGTGTTTCATAGCAAGGAGCTGCTTATTAGCACCACTATAGGAAGTGTTTGATCAATATTGCCTGGAAGATTCTAAGTCATGTAGAAGAGGTGGTTTGCAATCACATCACATGTCTTTAAAATGGCCGACCAAAATTATTTCTGTTGAACAATACAAGAATGTTTGCTTTGATTAGGGCAAGTATTATATTTACTTCATGAGGACATTGAGACACAGAGAGATTATATGATTTAACTAAAATCTCTTACCTAATAAGGGAAAATGCTGGTTTGCTGCCCTTTCTATGTGTTTAGTACTTTTTTTTGAATTTTTAGTAAATATTAAAATTGCTAAGTTGATCTGGAATTTGCAGATTATAATTTACTTACAAATACAAGTTATGGATCAAGGCTTAATTGTAGTGGACTAATATCTGTTAACGTACTGAACTTGGTGAGTAGCTCCTTCCCTGTCATTGATTTTACTGTTGAGAACTGGGCGGGGCCTTGCCAAGTCATTTTCCCATGTCAGAGTTCACTATGGAAGGACCAGTGTAATTACCTCCACCGACTTCTGGTTCTTAATTGAATTAGTGATTCCTGTAGTCTGCTTAGATTAAGTTCTTAGAAAGCAATTTAGTTGTCAAATGACTCAGATTAAGCATGTACATTTGGATGTTAATTTTTTGAATACCTCAGTAACTGAAAAACGTATACAAAACAGGTTATAATTGAGTCAGAAACAGAGTTATGGAAACTCTATTAATCCAAAATTCACCATTTAACAGAAATGTTAGTGAACACATTAATTTGATGAAGATTATTCTTTTCATTTATTTAATAAAAAATGTTTTGCAGTTCTATACCACAGCTTAAAAAGTAGCACCATCTTCTATTTAAATATTTTATGTTTATTATAGGCCCAACCCTGGCTTTCTAATAGCCTTAGGAGAAAGGAATAATTATTTTTTATTTGCTTTTTATTTTTTTAGACAGAGAAAGAGAAGGGTGTGGGGCAGAGGGAGAGGGAGAAGGAATCTCAAGCAGACTCCCCACTGAGCATGGACCCACGGGGCTTGATCTCACAATCCTGAGATCATGACCTGAGCTGAAATCGAGTTGGAGGCTTAACTGACTGAGCCACTGAGGTGCCCTGAGATAGGAATAATTATTATACCCCTTTATGAAAGAGGAAACTGAGGCACAAAGAGGTTAAGTGACTTGGTGAAGGTCACATAGTTAGGAAGTGGCAAAACTTTGTGGTAGGGCTTTAAAATCTATACCCTTAGTCACCCCACCCATTTCCTCAGGTGATTGCTGAAAGAAAAAAAAAAAAAATCAGAGTTCTCCTGAGTTTACTAAGCACAGGTGATTCTAATTAGGGATGGGGCTTTTTGTTTGTTGGAGTCTCCCAAGACCCTTTTAAGTAAAAATATATAGTAGAACTTTTCATTGAAATGTTTAGCAAGACACATGAGATGGACTACCACAGATAAAACATGCTGAGATGACTGAGTTTCTTCTAGCTTGTCTATTCAGTTGTCCTGACCAAAATTTTCATATTCCAGGTCGCCTGGGTGGCTCAGTGGGTTAAAGCCTCTGCCTTCGGCTCAGGTCATGATCTCAGGGTCCTGGGATCGAGGCCCATATCGGACTCTCTGCTCAGCAGGGAGCCTGCTTCCTCCTCTCTCTCTGCCTGCCTCTCTGACTACTTGTGATCTCTCTGTCAAATAAATAAATAAATAAATAATTTTTCATATTCTAGATCATCTATGTCATCTTTGGGTTGCTAGGGTCAGAAGTTCCATTAAATTGATTTAACAAGAAAATGAAATTTATCGGCAACTTTAACTGATAATCCTAATGGTTAGTGCTGGTTTAGGACTTGATTCTATGCAGGACATCTTTTTCTTTTTCTTTTTCTTTCTCCATCTCTTGGCTCTGTTCTTCTTTATTTTTCCCCTCAGTCAGGCTTTCTTTCTTTTTTTTCTTTTTAAAGATTCTAGTTATTTATTTGAGAGGGAGACAGAGGGAGTGAGAGAGAGAGAGAGAGAGAGAGAGAGAACACGAGCAGGGTGAGGGGGAGAGGGAGTCTGCTTCTCCCTGCTGAGCAGGGAGCCCAATGCAAGCCCAGATCCTGGGTCTCTAGGATCATGACCTGAGCCAAAGGCAGATGCTTAACTGACTGAGCCACCCATGTGCCCCAGGCTTTCTATATGTGGTGTCAATGTTGACCCTGGAGACCTCACAGGTATATAATCAGGAGGAGAGCACCTGTCGTCCAGAATTCATATTAATTTCCAGAAAAGCGCTGATTGGCTTTGCTTGGGTCAAGTGTCTGCTCCTGCAGTAATCATTACTTCCAGAGGCATGTGGCGTTTGCTCGATGGACCTGGGTTGGTTGGGATTGACACATTGTTGGAATCACATCAAACAGGTGACATGTGGTTCCCCAAAGAAACAGAGATTTAGTTGTTGGAGGAGGAAAAGCAATCTGTGTGGCTCATAAGTCACAGTTGTTTGAGATTCCAAAATCTTCAGGTCCTTTGGCAATTGTAATAGTCATCGTTGGACCCTGTTTTCTTATTTTCCCAGAAAGCAAGATAGTGAAGAGGAACAATAGATACCCTCCTCCTTATTTATCATCTTTATTAAAGGGACAAAATAAAAACGTGTTTTTTTTTTATTATTTATGATGGGTCTTAATTTGCTTCAGGTGATCGATAAAAGTAAGCTATTTAAGGTTAAAACAGTATAAAGCTCTCGCTTTGTATACTGGTATGTATTTATGTGCTGGTCCTTATCTAACATACTCTTCATTCTAAGGAAATCTACCCAGGCCACCACCCTTCCAGCCTTGCATTGATCTAACTTCCTATTCTTATTCCCTCTCCAACTGCTCCAGCAATAGCTTTTTAGACTAGGGAGAATGCATATCTCTCATACAGCAACCTCTCTATGAGAAAGTAGTATTGTTATCCTTAAATTACATTTGAGGAAGCCAAGGCCCTGAAACATTGCAGAGTTGGTTAATAATGGAGTCAAAATACAAATTCAGGTAGATTACTGTCCCGACCCATATTTTTAATCACTATATTTCCTCTCATTCAGGATGCTTATTGAGTAAATGAATTAATGGTTATTGAAAACCAGCCCTAATGCTATGCCATGACTGACCAGAGAAATTCAGAGTTAAAGTTTTTTTAAAGAAGGAAGAAAAACAAAACTGCTCTTAAGTTCACTTAAAAAGGAAACAGAGAAGCCAATCCTCCCACATTTTGTGACTGTGATGTTGATTGATCAAAGCTTTTAGATTAATGTGAGGTATTTTTATAGAGTTTCTGGGAGAAAATTCTGATCTGTTAGAACCAAAGCATTTGATTTAAAACACACACACACACACAACCACCTTTCTAGTATGACCTGTAAATTCAATCTATACATTTAATATTTAATTTTTCCCTTGAGGGAAGAGTCAAGCTTCTGGTAACATATATGTTTACTTTTTCTTTCACAAAATGTCAGTTAATGTTTGTCCTTTGACATTCCAGGAGCAAAAGCTTCTGATAGTGCTGCTGAATCAGGGACTGCTTTGGTTGGAAATTCTGCTGTGTGTAAGGGGGTGTGATACCTACCTAACTGCTGAAAACTAGCAGTGTATGGTTACTTCTGCCTGAATAGCAAAAGGCAAACACTTTGAATGTATTGGAAAATAATAAGGTAGGGAATGGAAGTACAGAAGAGTTGATAGATTCATGTAAAACCAAACTAAACCTATAAAACCAAACAATTCTTAAAACCAATAATATAGTCTCTGCAGGAGCAGAATATCTTTACAAAAAATTAATAAGTTATGACCCCACATAGCAGAATAGTCTCACCATTTTCCATCCAGGAGAACCTTCTTGGATACCCATTTAACAAGGATCTTTATAGAATTCCAAATTTAATCTCCTCATTTAAAAGATCATTATTCATTCTAATTTATTGATCTCTCCCTAGGTAATACTAAATGTTCCTATTTTTATCTGAACTTTGCCAATTACCTGATGAATCTTTGACTGTCACTTTAATTCTTTTATTTGCTACCAAGAATTTCATTGCCTTTCCTTTATTCTTTAAGTAAATCACTGTTTTTGACTTTTCATATTATATATTTAGGGATCAATTGCAAATAAGTAGCCATAGAAAAACAATTTTAGTTTTTTTTCACCATCTGCATAAAATAGTTAACATCAGGTCTTTAGAATCGTGTTTCTAAATCCTTAATATGTTATAACTCCTTAACCTTTAAACCCTCTTCAGTTTGTTCACTTCACAGAAAATACAGAGTAATGAGAAAGACCCATGGAGAATTGTCTCCCAACCCTTGGGACTCTTTTCTCCAGTGAATCCCCTATTATTTTGACTGTTCATCCCACTGAAAAAATAAACTAGTACTGGCTGTCTGCACTATACTCACACACATATTCCTACTTCAGTGGACTTTCACTCCTTCTCTGTAACGGCATGGGTTTGTCTAGGGGACTATAGCAAAGATCCTTGATAATTACAAGGATCCTATTAAGGGTTGAATTTTATGTCCTCAAAATTTATATACTGAAGTCGTAATGCTTGGTGCCTCAGAATGTAACCTTAGAGGGAATAGAGTCATTGAGGATGTAAGTAGTTCAGATGAGGTCATATTGACATAATGTGGCCCCTAACTGAATATGATTGGAGCCCTTATGAAAATGGGAAATTTAGACACAGACATGCCCACAAGGACAACGCTGTGTTAAAATGAAGGCAAAGGTTGGGTTGAGGCTTCTGTACAAGTCAGAAAAAGCCAAAGATTGTCAACAAACCACCAGAAGCTAAGGGAAAGTGATAGGATCAATTCTTTCCTATAACCTTCAGAAGGAACCAAGTCTGCTGACATACTTCTAGTCTTGGATTTCTAGTTTCCAGCACTGTGAGACAATAGATCTCTGTTGCTTCAGCCATCCCGTTTGTGCTACTTTGTTACAACAGCCCTAGAAAACTAACCCAGACTCACATAGACTTGGAAGACCTGATCCTAATGGGCATTGACATTTGATGAGAATCTTAGAGTCCTTCTCCAACCTGAGGTCATATCAAGCCCCCTGAATTACAGTATTACTGTTTGGTAAATTCTCTAAACTCGACAGAGCCCGTACACCTAGAAGCCAGTAGCCAGAAAGAGTATCACTAATTTCAAATGGTATTTTTAATGCTAGAATTCTAGGGCCAAAGAAACTCTTTAGATCTGAACTGTTGATATTATTGATATGCCTCTCCTGAACTCCTGACTCCTTTGCTCTCAGCTCTTGTAAAACTCAGTCTGTCGCAGTTCTGCCCACTACCTACCTTTCCTGGCTTTGATTTACTGGACTGCTCCTAAACCTTGCCTTAATCATACCATCATTCCTATCTTTATAGTGAGGGAGGTAGCCCTGGTTCTGGTGATCTGCGCATGCACAAGAATGCATGTAGTAGAGAAATGGCAAGGTGGGAGAGTAAAACTACTTTTTTTCCCTTCACAAAAGAACAATGGTTACCTACACATGGGTTCGTGTGTGATATAGCATATGCATCCAGCTTGAATAACTTGAACAAGAAGTACTGCACCTCTGGGATAATACATTATGAATTCCAACTTTGTGTGTTATGTACTTCATGAGGTTCTTTGCCTATGAATTTCAAGTTGACCCTAATTATGACCATCATTTTCATCATTTACCAAGTACCTACAGTGTGTTTGTGCTGTAGTACGTTTTAATACACTTAATTTTAATTTATACCTAGGACAGAATTAGGGATTATTCTCCACATTTTACAGATAAGGAAAGAGAGGTTCGGAGATGTTAAATATTTAAGTTAGCTGTGCAGGAATTTTGACAGACAAGATTAATGCTGTAACAATCTAGGACAAAGTTATAAACATAAAAGGGCACACAAAAAAAGAAATTCAATACATATAAGTTTCTATTTACATTGTCTATAGTCAAGAGAGATTTATTGCCCTTTTGGACATATTAGTGAGTGAGTACCTCAAATCTGAAAGTAACACAATAATGAGCCTAATTCTTTCTACATGAACTCACTAAATTTTAACAAAATTTCTTCTTTTCCAGCTCAAAATGTTCTGCTCTTTCCCACCTTTCCTCCTTCCCTCCCTTTGTCCAAGCGTGGACATGAGCTGAAATGTCATGAGAATAGGCAGAATGTACAGCAGTACCTCCTACTTTGTGGCTCATGCCATTACTGTACATATTTTCCCCCATCATTTCAGACAAGTGAGTCTTTACTGGAACTCTAAGTGAGAACTGATTTCTAACAAATTTTTGCAATAGCCTGTTGAATTACAATTGAAATGCAATGGACTGTGACTAAATCAACTGTCCTTGAGACTGTAGAATACGGAATTTCCTGAAGCTCAAGGTTAATATTAACTTGCAGTAAGAAGATTTCCCCAGAGGTGCTTTTTTGCTGTGGAATATCCTAGATTTATGGCATGGTTTCAGGCAAGGTTCTGGTTTCTTTCTATCAACACCCTCTTAAAAATTCATGAATCAAAACACAGATTCAGAAATTAATGGAAGCATGAATCTGAAGATCACAATTCCAAAAGCCAGCTTGTCTTTTATTGTCATGCAGGAAAAAAAATACTCTCACTGGGAACTTAGTTTAATTAACTACTCAAATATTCTAGTCTGAGGATTATTGACACTTTAAATGGATTCTTTCTGAAGTAGCTAACAAAAACTTTTGTTGGGAGAGTGTTAAGAAAAAGCAGTAAATTAGAGCTGGTGAAATGTAAGTAAAATGCTTATTCCTTATTTGAGGGAAATAAATGGCAAGGAGCTGATCCATTCCTTTTCTTGTGAGCAGAAGAGAAAGAAATTGTTTTTTCCCCACGATCTGCAGTAACATTGATTCAGGGATTCCTATCTCCCAAAGACACTAATTGCACCTTTTCTTTATTTCTACTCTTGAGACAGTAGGACAAATAAGATTTTAGAGCAAGAACTAGAAAAGAAATGCTGATTTGTGTTTATGTTTTCCTTCCTGACTGCTTCTTCCTGGTGCCAGGAAGATNGTATCTCCCAAAGACACTAATTGCACCTTTTCTTTATTTCTATTCTTGAGACAGTAGGACAAATAAGATTTTAGAGCAAGAACTAGAAAAGAGAAATGCTGATTTGTGTTTATGTTTTCCTTCCTGACTGCTTCTTCCTGGTGCCAGGAAGATTTTAGCAAATGGATAAACTGTAAGATCTAAAAATTATAACCAAATGGTAATGCTAGATAAACAGAGAAAATGAAACCAAATGATATAATTCTTCCATTGGTCATAAGTTTCTAGGAATTAAATAAATATTAAATACCAAGTGTTAAACATTTAGAACAAGTAATCTTTGAGGTCATAAGTAATTTCCTTTACTCTCATTTAATATTTATTTTTACTTCCTTATTTTTTTTTCTGATATGGGACTTCAAAGAAAGATGGTGTATGTATGCTTATATTTGAATTTACAGTATGTATAAGAGGTATATAAGATAGTGCCTAAGAATGTGAGCTTTAGAGACAACTTGGATATGAATTCTGATTGTACTGGTTGGTAAGTCTAACCTCGGACAAGTGATACTACATCTTTTTGTCCAAATATTCTCCTGTATAAATGGGTTAATAGTAGCTACTTCATGGTGTTGTTCTAAGAATAAAATGAGTTAATATATTGGCCTAAACCTGGTACATGGACACTTAAAAGGATAGGGACAGTTTTAAGGGAATCCCTTTTTTAGATCCTGAAGCCCACATGCATTCTGCCCGAGAACTTGTGGCTGGGAAAGGGATCACGTCGGAGAGGTCATGCCTGTTTCCCTCTCTCTTTTCACAACTATTCTTTCCCACACTTTAAAATAAGGTGCACATCTTACCCACCTAGAATCTTATTCTTCTGCTTTCATTTAATGTAGAAATTCTTCAGTGCCAAGTAAAGGGACTATCTGAAATAGGGTTGTCAGTGTCGAGATGGTGAGTGACACTAATGAGTTGAATTATTTTTTCTGTAAGTCTGGTGACTTTAATTCTTTAAACAAAATTGAAGAAGGACTTAATTGAGTTTTCAGCTGATAGATCATTAGAAATTAAGGATGATAAGAAGACAGGTTTCTGTCTTTGCTATCTACCTCTGTAAAGTTTTTTAGCTTGTTATGTGTCCCTGGTCACAATTTATTTATTCATTTTTTAATTTTTAATTTTTTTTATTTTTAAAGATTTTATTTACTTATTGACAGAGAGAGAGACACAGCAAGAGAAGGAACACAAGCAACGGGAGTGGGAGAGGGAGAAGCAGGCTTCAGGCAGAGCAGGGAGCCCAATGAGGGATCCCAGGACCCTCGGATCGTTACCTGAGCTGAAGGCAGACGCTTAATGACTGAGCCACCCAGGTACCTCCTCCCTGGTCACAATTTAAAAATTATTATATATATATATATATATATATATATATATATATATATATATATATACACTTATTGTTTGCTTTTTTTGTTTTTCTATTGGGGATGATAGGTATCAAATTATTAACTAGCNATATATATATATATACATATATATACATATATATATTTATATATTTATATACTTATTGTTTGCTTTTTTTGTTTTTCTATTGGGGATGATAGGTATCAAATTATTAACTAGCCTCAGAAGGCAAAAGGCATTACTCTGGTTGTATTTCAAAGCCCATTCATGTTCAAGGGGAATACACAAAGATCCCACCTCTTGGAGAGCTGCCAATGACATATAGTGAGTTTGTTGGTGGGATGTAGTATTGCAAACATCTTTGAAAAATATAAAATACTACATATTATAGGAAGGGAAAATACTACAATTTCAAATTTGCAAGCAGTTTTTTGTTCCTATAAATGAGGACCCTTGAGTTTGCCTTTGCTATCAGCTGTTTCTTTTGTTTTCAGGAAGAAATCTAAACAGTTTAGTAGGACTTTTCCTGTGGTAAGTCAATATTGCATTCTGAAATGAAGGGATATAGTATAGTGAGGAGTGAAATTACTCTGCATTGTAAATAAAAGTGTTTCCTACTAAGAAATGGAGCCACATCTCTGAAATTTGTTCCTTTTCAAAACAAAAAACTCTCCGCTTTCTCCTCTAATGGAGTCCTTGAGGGAGTCCTGGTCCTGAATTCTGAGTGGGACAGTCATGCTGAAGGACATTCATTTGTGTAGGAGCTAAAGGTAACATGGCAGGAGACTGGGAACTAAGGGTAGACATGTTCATATGCATTCATATGTTGGAATGATTTGGCCAGGGGATTCTTGGAGTGGTTATGTGTGATCTCCAGTTTTGAAAGTTTTTTTGGTAATTCTGTCTTCTAATATGCTGGAGACTTCAGTAGAATTTTGGTTTACGTTACATTATATTATCTTTTTTTTTCCTTTGTGAATTAAGGAATCAGCTTTTGATAAGATAACAACTTGTCCTGGTTTGCCCAGAATTTTCTGGTTCTACTACTTAAGGTCCTATATTCCAGGAAATCTCTCCGACTCAGGAGAACCTGGATGATGGGTCACTGTAGCTGGAATAAATACTGGAGGTGAACTTGCTGGGAGAGGAGGGTGACAGCTTTGGGAAAGCTGGTTTCAGGTCAGTTAGTGACAAACTTCAGAAGAGATGAGTCAGCCTTGAATTAGGAATTAGTTCAGGTTTCAAGCAGATGTTAAGAAAAGGTATCCTAATCTTAGAAATAGGCAAAAGAGATTACTGGGCATCATTTTAGGGTCATGCTAGGTACTGAAGTTCACAGAAACATTATCTAATTCTCTAGAGGTACTTACCTTTGCTTGAATTACTGTTTTAATAATGATTATGATATCTTATATCTCTGTACAGGTTGTTATTAACTTGTAGAAACTGATGCACATAATTATTTTCTGATTGCAGTACAAATGAATTTTGTTCAAGAGATGAAATGATTTCTGTCCCATAAAAAGAAATGAACCCCAGAGGTTGTAGTTTTAGTGTCCTGCAGAATATTAACAAATTTTATATTTTAATTAGTATTCTTATTCTACTAACCTTTCTTTAAGCCACTAGAGATACTTCGATTTTTGCACCGTCTTGCTAGTTTCTCTCATGATTGATATAAATAAATATTTGATACTACTAACTTTATTTAGGTGACTGATATTTTCATCTTGTTGAGAATCATATTTCGACACTAGAGATTCGTGGAATGTACTAATATTCCTCAGAAACAGCACAGAAATTTTGGAGGGAGAGAACCTCTAAGTAAAAAGTAAAAGTCTGGGTTTCCTACGTCCTCTCTCTCTCCGCCAGGGCTGGAGAGACAGTGAACATGAGATTATAAATAAGGGATTAGGTGTTCCTAGAGTGAGGAAGTATTCCTGTTTCTCCTTCATCCTCAGTGCCAGTGCCCCCAGGACTTCATCTTTTTCCCCACCTGCAAGTCCCCCCTCTTAGAGGATTCTATCAGTGATACTATGGTGGGGTCTGGGGTGGGGGAACCAAAGCAACTGTAAGTCAAAACTTTCTCCTATCAATTTGGACCTCTTCTTAAAGCTTAATTATATCACATAACATAATGATCCTAAAAGAGTCTGTGTTGCTTTCCTCAGTCTTACCAAAGATGCTTTCCTAGGAAGGTGTGGGAGAGAGAATCAGAATCCAGATAAAACTATATATACACATATAAGCATATGTGTGTGTTGTGTATATTGTCAGGGTCCTAAGAAGAAAACAGAAACCAGAGGCCACTCTACACATTTTAAAAAATGAAGTCAACACCAGGAATTGGTTAAACATATAATGGAAAGACTAAAAAAATAATTGGGGACAGGGAGCACTCCAGAAATTAGCAAGAGCAGGAAACTGCTCCACCGCTCCTCCTGGATGGACAGAGAAAGAGAAGGTAGTGTTCCTGAAGCTCACTGGCTGGTGTCAGATGGCAGGACTTGGATCCAGGAGGAAGATGGAGCTATTGTCAGAGGAGCTGCCATGGCAGGGAAAGGGCAGAAGCACCCTGATTTCTTCCTTCTTTCCACTTTCCCCCTGGCCAGTCCAATGGAGAGCAGTTGATTACAAAGCCTGGGACTGCAGCTACAGGGTCCATCCCTTTGAGAGGAGAAAAGAGCAGCAGAAGGGGAGAGAAGGAGAGTAAGAGGTACGCCAAGAATACATGCATTATTCAGTGGGACACATACTAGATCAATAAATGTTAAATTCCCATTTCTCCCAGTTTCCAATTTCATTGGCCATTTAGATTCTTTATCTGATTTCTAGGGATGTAAGAAAATATTTTTTTCCCAAAGATTTATTTATTTATTTGAGAAAGGGAGTGCATGCTAGCCTGCAGCCCGATAGCAGGATTGCATGCTTGTGGGAAGGGGCAGAGGGAGAATCTCTAGCAAACTGCCCGCTGAGCCCAAATCAACCAGGGCTTGATATCACAACTCATGAGATCACGACCTGCGCTGAAACCAGGACTAGGATGCTTAGTCTGAGCCACCCGAGCGCCCCCAAAAGTGCTTTTATCATTTGCCCCAGGACCTTGAATTAGGTCAAAACTTTCCAAAGGACTGTCCTGCTTTGAATTTCTTGAAACTACCCTTATTTGAAGATAATCAACTTGGTTAAGCTAAATAAGCAATCGCTCTCTCAGCTCCTGTACTTACTTCAATACTTTTTCAGTATCTTTCCCTTTTGCCTGGTCTCCCAAAGATATTCTTTCCCTGTTTATGATGCATCCCTAAATCCCACAAAAAACTCCCAGATCTTTCACTGTTTTATTTCTAATTCAGTTGCTGTCCTGTTTCACACATGCCCATGCAAAATACTGGGGTTCCTGGTGATACTAATTATACCCCCTTTTTGCTTTGAGTTCTGAAAACATTTAAAAAGTAGTTAAAGTGAGGTAAGGCGTAAAATAGTAGCTGTACTGCTGGAAAAGCTAGATTGAAGAGCACAGCTGGCACTTGAAGGCGAAATACACATTTCCTCCCACCGAATCAAATTTACCACTTTGTCAGCGGTGAAGAGAAGAGATAACTTGCAGGCCTGGGTCCTGCATGCTCAATCCTGACCCACTTTCATCAATTTGATAAGTCAATCCTTCTGCCTGGGGTCTTTTCAAATAATGAGGTAGACAGGGTGACGAGAAATAACCCCCACCGGGTAATTTAGGGGAAGGCCTTTTTCCTTGAGGAATGAGAAAAGAAGAGGTCTACCTCAGTCAACTACCATATACATGAAGTGTCAGTCAATCTGCTTAAACCTAACTGTGGGCCAGTTTAACCCCTTTGGTTACTAATTTGTGTGTAATCAATCCTGGCCTCAAAAATTTGCAGATCAGATATTCCTGATTCCTGACTAAGAACATTTTAAAATATGATTAAAAGTTTAAAATTTTGAAAGTCCTGTGTTGAAACTTGTTTTATAAATATATTATGCGCTGTTATAAAAGTTATCACAGCTTAAACAAAAATACACTATTGTATACCGAATATAGTCAGTAACTCCAACTCTCACAGACTACTGGAAGCATAAATAATTCTGTAGTTGATAATAACTGAAAATATTTTCCTGAATGAAAATGAAAGTAACAAATGTACCAGCATATGAACTCTATTTAAAAATGTCCAAATCCATTTCTTTTAGATTTAATATAAAAATGAAAGTATATGCCCACTAGATGGCGGCAAACCAAATCTTTTAAAACTACCTCTGATGAAGCTGGGGCTGGTCATTAAGTTGGCAGACAGGAACTAGGAATTTAGTCAGAAACCATGACTTGCAAAATACCCCGGCAAATCATAAAAACTATCAACCAAATTGTGATTGCAGACTATCTACATTGGCTTCCTAACGTCAAACTCAACACCAATTCCTTTGGACGTGTATGTTCTAAGATCACACCACAGATAAACTGAACAGTAACTCCTCACAGTCTGGTGAGTTCTGATAATCCAATCATTGACTGTGACAGAGACCGACCTAATTTACAAATTCTGACCAGTCTTTGTCAAGCCTACCCTGTGACTAAGTCTAGCATCAAACCCTTTCAGTACCCTTCCTTCCCTGACTCCTTCCTATGGTATTCATTCTGTCTTGCTAGAGGTGTTAGACTCATAGAAGTACTGGACTTGGGTGCCTGGGTGGCTCAGTGGGTTAAAGCCGCTGCCTACGGCTCAGGTCATGATCCCAGGGTCCTGGGATCGAGCCCCACATCGGGCTCTCTGCTCAGCAGGGAGCCTGCTTCCTCCTCTCTCCTCTCTCTCTGCCTGACTCTCTGCCTACTTATAATCTCTCTCTCTGTGTCAAATGAATAAATAAAATCTTTAAAAAAAAAAAAAGAAGTACTGGACTTGTAGAGGTGTTCCTCGTTGTGTTGATTGTGAGCTTTATTTTATTTTTTTTATTTATTTATTCACTTGACACAGAGAGATTACAAGTAGGCAGAGAGGCAGGCAGAGAGAGAGGAGAGAGGAGGAAGCAGGCTCCCTGCTGAGCAGAGAGCCCGATGTGGGGCTCGATCCCAGGACCCTGGGATCATGACCTGAGCNAAAAAAAAAAAAGAAGTACTGGACTTGTAGAGGTGTTCCTCGTTGTGTTGATTGTGAGCTTTAATACACCAATGAAACACGCTGTTTTCAAACTTATTAAGGGATTATCTTCAACATTCCCTATAATATTAAAATAGATTTATTTTAGGGGTGCCCGGGTGGCTCTGTCAATTAAGTGTCCAACTCTTGATGTCAGCTCAGGTCTTGATCTCAGGGTTGTGAGTTCAAGCCATATGTTGGGCTCCATACCTAGCATGGAGCCTACTTAGGAAAAAAATAAATAAAATAGATTTATTTTAGGTAGTGTAAGTCGAGTGTTATCAGCAGTACAGAAGCAAAGCATCAAATATCCTGACAAAGACTTTCTCCTTGACCAAACTTTAGACAGACCCTCCTGAGCCCTCTTTTCAACTAGTCTAAGCTAGTCTTAGCAAAGAATCCTAAGACATCATCCCTCTACCCTTGATATTGGATTACCCTTAGTATCTGATCAAGTTCCTCATCCCCACCTTTGATCTATAAGTCCTTGGCTTGCTTTTAGCAAAAGTCCTGTTAGCAAGAATCCCCTAATGCTTGATGTCTCCTCTTAGTAATTTTCTATCTACTGACCCCCTTAGGTCTGCTCTTTAGCTATAAATCCCAACTTGCTTTGCTATATTTGGAGTTGAGCACAATTTCACACCCTTAATGCAAAGGTTTTTTTGTTTTTTGTTTTTTTTTGTTTTTTAATTTTAAAGATTTACTTACTTATTGGAGAGATACACAGAGCATGAGTGAGAGGGGCAGAAGGAGAGGGAGAGAAAATTCCAAGCAGACCCTGTTCCAAGCATGGAGCCTGTCGCAGGACTCGTTATCACAACCTGAACCAAAACCAAGAGTTGGATGCCCAACCAACTGTGCCATCCAGGCACCCACAAAGTCTTGAATAAAGTCTTCCTTTTCATTTTAATAATTTATGTTTATTTTTAAATATTTTACTTGTTTTTAAAACATTAACTGTAATCTATTTATTATTATATGTATTTATTAAAGAGCATTTTTGCGAACAGGAATTCATTGTTAAAGGTCTTCTTCATCATCTCNGCAATCATTCTGAATGGCTTTACATTTGGAGTTATTTATTAAAGAGCATTTTTGCGAACAGGAATTCATTGTTAAAGGTCTTCTTCATCATCTCCCTTCTTATTCAGCTGCTTATAACTTCAGTGATTGACCTAAATAATCTTCTACTGTCTCCAACTTCAATCTACTCAACCATTTTGCACACTGAATTCCTAGGTTTCACTAGCTAATGAGTAAAAATTACTTTGTGTATTTCAACATCATACATTCGTTTTGTTTTTTCTTAAGATAGTGGGGTTATGGTCCATTCTTATTTTCTTCTTCTTCTTTTTTAAAGATTTTATTTATTTATTTGTCAGAAAGAGTGAGAAAGAGAGGGCACAAGCAGGGGCATAGGGAGAGGGAGAATCCGGCTCCCTACCGAGCAGGGACCCGATGTGGGACTCAGTCCCAAGATCCTGGGATCATGACCTGAGCTGAAGGCAGACTCTTAACCAACTGAGCCACCCAGGTGTCCTTGACATCATACATTTTTCATTGTAGAACTCAGCTCTCCCAGATACTTTCAAGTGCCCCCTATTTCCACAAAGATGTCAGTCAGGAATAATTCCTGAGCATCTACATACATTTTTTTTCCCCCAGCTCATTCCCTTCCAGAGTCATTTGTTGTTGTAAAGCTGCCTCAAGTAGCCTTAAAACTCTTTGTCACAGTTTTTAACTTTATTTCTAAATGTCTTCAGCTTTATCTGTAATGTACCTCATGGTAAACAGTGATTGTGACTGTTATGTTTCTTGTAAACCATTACTTATTCAAGTTTACTAAGGATACTCTCAAGTGTTGTCTTCTCACTATGGCCTTCTGTGAGAGCATATGCTGATATATTTCCCCCTCAGTTAAGTCAGCTTCTACCCATTGATTGAGAGTCTAATATATAGAGGGCTATGCATAGTAGGTACTTTTTAATATATCGGCTATGATTATAATAATTAGATAATTATCTTTAAGTACTATATACCAGGAACTGTGCTATACACTTTTAGCATATTACTTCTAACCCTCACGATAACCTTTCACATGAATACCATTATTTTCATTTTACAGATGAAGAACTAAGGGTGAGAATGTTTAAAAGAATTCTCCAAAATCACATAACTGAGCAGAAAAGCTGGATCCAAACTCTAGGTTGAATTCTCCATACATGCTGCTTCCTTCATGCTCCCATGTTTGTTTTTCTCTGGGTTTAAACATTACTTAGCCTTTCAGTTATCCAGCGGTTAGACCTTTAGTCTCAATCAACTTGGGAGGCAAGGTATTAGAAACTGTCACTACATTCAGTCAGGGAGGACTCAAGAATCATTTACCAGGGTAGCTAAGCAAACCGGGGCCATTTACTAAAGGCACAAACAATTCTATAGCCCTTAATAAGGGAGTCATCCCTGTGTTAAACTACATTATAGTAATTTGTACCATCATGTTGTTTTTCTGCTTTATTGATGCATTTGCCAAAAAGTTATATGAAATACACTCAATAGGTTAACTTTAGTGAGTTGTTCTTCCTATATATGTTTGGAGGTTTTAGCTGAAATAGATACTATATGGAGGATATTTAAAAGCACCTCATAAACATTCATGGTTTAATTCAAGCTTGTCTCTTGAAATGTCTTAAGCTCTTGAATTGCCTAATTTTTCAGGGACTGCTTTAGTTGGTAGCTATATTCACTGCCCACAGTGAAATTTTATGCGATAGTCACTTGTTAACTTCTGGAAAACATGCAAAATTATTTTAATACCCCTGTTTACAGATTCAAAGACAGTTTTTTCTACATTTAGTATTTCCAAAATTGGGATGTGTTTTATAACTTCGTTTATATTTTCTATGAAAAGTTGTTTTAAATCAGTGACCTGTCTTTCAGAAGAATACTCTACATATGAAGATGTCCATTTCAGTATTGTCAAAGCCAAAATGGATACAAGTCATACCATCAATATGGGAATGGCTAAATTATAGCAAATTCATACAATGGAATTTGGATTTAAACTGGTTTGATATAAAAACAATCCAGCATGGATTATTTAGTGTGATGTTTACTAAGGTTAAACGCGCAAGGCAAACAAAGGTCTGTTATTTCTTCTTAAATGCTTAGTCTACAATCCTTGTGGTTGGATGGCACTGCCCTCTATTATATAATAAAAACCTCATGGTTAGACATTTCTCCACTCAAATAAATGCTAATATTTAAAAAAGAGACACAATGAAATCATTTAGCTAGCTTTAAAAAATATATTATAAAAATGGGAAAACATCAATTTATTATAAAATATAGTAAAAGAATTGCTATTAGTTCTGTCATTTAAACACATAACTTATGTGCTTTTTCGAACTGAAAAGGAGCCTCTGTAATCAAACTCGTCATTATGGTAGCCACTGGACCCATATGGCTATCAAGCATCTGAAATGTGGCCAGTCTGAACTGAGACATCCTATAAGTATAAAATACAAACTAAATACTAAAGACTTACTGGAAATAAAAGAGTATAAAATAGTCCATGAATAGTTAATGATTTAAAATGTTGAAATGCTAATATTTAGGACATTTTAAGTTAAATATAATATATTACTCATATTAATTTTGCCTGTTTTTAATTTTTTGTGGTGGGGACTAGAAAATTTAAAATTATGTAAGTGCTGACATTTTATTTCTATTGACAGTATTGCTCTATAATTTTGGTTTCTTACAGATTCAGAAACTTCAAAGATCTCATTTCTGGCTAAAACTGAAAATAAATTAGTGAAGCACCACTTATTTCATTTTCACACTCCTTTGGGCTTTAAATCATTTTTTTGTGATCAAAACAATAACCATAAAAAAAGACAAATTTACATGGGCATATCTTCCTCTAGGACCTCATCTTTCTATTAGCAGACAATTATGTTAGTAAACAACGCTACAGGTGTGGTTGCCCTGAACTTGTAGCTCATACTCTCTGTTAGAGTGAAAGGCCATATCTTTTTTTGACTGTCACCTGCTGCTTCCAGTAGTGATTTCCAGACTTACTTTCTTAAAGGGCTAAATCATGTTTTTCTACATCGGTATTTTAAACATTGGCTACTGAAAATATGACTACACTTTCACACAGTTGTTTCTTGCATAAAGGATTATTCAAATAACCCTAGAAGCAAGTCAAAGTCAACAGGTATGATACCATTTATCAATTTGGGACAATTCCCTTGTATTCTTAATTTCTTGTGTGTTTTTATCATGAAAAAGTGATGAATATTTTCAAATGCTTTTTCTGCACCTATTAAAATGATCAGGTAAATTTTACCTTTTGTTAACCTGTCATATTACATTAAATAATTTTCAAATGTTAAACCAACTTTGTATTCCTGGAATAAATTCCACTTGATCATGGACTATAGTTCTTTTCATATGTTGTTGGGTTTGACTTGCTAATATTTTGAGGTGTTTTTTTTTTTTAATACAGTACCTGACATCTTTTTGAAAGATATTTTGATGGATAAATAACTTTTGGTTAGGGATTTTTTTTTTATATTTTAAAGATAGAGTTTTATTATATTCTATTTTTTTAAAAAGATCTTATTTATTTATTTGACAGAGAGAGATCACAAGTAGGCAGAGGCAGGCAGAGAGAGAGGGGGAAGCAGGCTCCCCACCAAGCAGGGAGCCCAATGCGGGGCTCGATCCCAGGACCCTGAGATCATGACCTGAGCCAAAGGCAGAGGCTTAACCCACTAAGCCACCCAGGCGCCCAGTTTTATTATATTCTAGACCATATAGTTTCTGATCGTATAGTTCACTATTATTTATTTAATTTTTAACAGTTTCATTTATGTATATATTTGTTTTTAGTGTGATTTACTTTTATTATTTTTTTTATTTTTATTTTTTTAAAAGATTTTATTTATTCATTTGACACAGAGAGAGAGAGATTACAAGTAGGCAGAGAGGCAGGCAGAGAGAGAGGAGACAGGAGGAAGCAGGCTCCCTGCTGAGCAGAGAGCCCGATGTGGGGCTCGATCCCAGGACCCTGGGATCATGACCTGAGCCGAAGGCAGCGGCTTTAACCCACTGAGCCACCCAGGCGCCCCTGTAATTTACTTTTAAAAATTTGTTTCTCTATATATTTCTCTTTTCTCTAACTTCCTTCAAATTGCTCTAATTAGGCTTGATTTTTAGCAACTTGATTGTGATATGTGTAAGTATGTTTTTCTTTGTATTTATCTTGCTTGGGATTTTCTGAGATTTTTGCTTATGTGGTTCTACATCGTTCACTAGTGTTGTAAAATTTGTGACCATTGTATGCTCAAATAAGTCTTCTACCTCAGTGTCTCTCTTTCTGGTCTCAATTATATATATGTTAGACCACTTACAACTACTTTTCAGACATTGTCTATGAATGTGTATTGCAGACCAATGTATTTACACCTGGAAGTGATGATTCTTCTATCTGACTGTTACTGTAGGTTTATCAATGTTGACAGGGGTAGAGATGGATTGGGGTTCTGTTTTTGCTCTATTTATCTTTAGTGCACCACAGGCTTAAAATTCTTCTAATGGGGATTGAAACTTCCTTACTTGGTCTGGAACCTGGAGTGCCTGAGAGTGTTTTGTCAGTGTTACTACCCTGCTCTCACCCTTCAGTAGGTCTAGTACCACTCGCCAGAGGGGGTCTTCCTCTGCTCTCCTGACCCACCTGTATTGGTGCAGTGCCACTGATTTGTATTCATGCAAAGCTCATAATGGAAGCAGGGGATAAGTTCCCCTGGACCAGCCCCAATCTTAGACCCTGAGTGTCTGAGCCTCAAGGGTTGGACATAGCTTGTTTTGGTGACAGATCTTTGGAAGGAATAATGTTCCTGCCCTTCCCTCTTTGTCAGATGATTGGTATTTCTACCCTTCCCTCTTGTGGTAGCCAGCCTTTGGGTGAAACACAGAACAGGATGTTTTCCTACCTCTCTTTCAATGACAAATGGCTTTTGCTCCGTTCCTCTTGCTTTGCAAGTGATTAGGGGATAGGAGAGTTTCCTGCCTCAGTCCCAGAGACAGAACTGTTTTGGCTTTGTTGAAAGGCTTGGGAACACATAACACTTGAGAGCAGGAAGGTGAGCAAGAGTCCCTGCTTCTCCCCCAGTATCAGCCTACCAGCTCACTAAGAAGAGCTCCCTTGCTCTGTCAAATGGTAGAGATCTGATATGTGGGTATAGATTCCCCTTGTTTCTGAGGTCCCCAGGGCTTCTAAACCATTATGCTACCCCTCGCTTGTCCTTTAAGAATTAATTAAGATTTCAAATGTTTTCTTTTTATCTTCTTTTGTGGTTGCTCTCCTCCTCCTTCTGTGTTCTACCAAAGGTGAGTTTGTGTATCTCATCCTTCTTCCTAGGGGTTTGGTTCCCTCTGGAAGTATTTTCCCTGGTTGCTTTGCAAATGTAGCTCTCCAATGTGCTTAAAAGTGATAATTTTTTGTTACCCAGGTTTTACTTATTTATTTTTTTTCCTTTTGGTTATTACTGTTGTTAGAGTCTGGTAACATTCTGTTTGGCTCTGTATATTCTGAATAAAAGCAAAAATTCTTAGAATAATTTCTTGTGAACAGAGCAATCTTTCCCCCTCTGCTCTCATGCAGTGTCCAGTTGGGTACCAAAGCACAAGAATGAGTCCCCCCACTTTCCTCCCTCCTAGCCATCCTGTTTCCTTAATGGTTATTAATGTCATGAAGCAATGTGAGGGGATACCCTAGTTGCATATGATGAATATGGAAAAACAAGGGCATTTTTTCTACTTATGTAGTAACCATATCTTTGACAAACTAGGTCTCCTATTTAAGGCAAAATAACATTTTCTAAAATCTTTAAAAAAAAAAAAAAAGGGCGCCTGGGTGGCTCAGTGGGTTAAAGCCTCTGCCTTCAGCTCAGGTCATGATCCCAGGGTCCTGGGATCGAGGCCCGCATCGGGCTCTCTGCTCGGCAGGGAGCCTGCTTCCTCCTCTCTCCTCTCTCTCTGCTTGCCTCTCTGCCTACTTGTAATCTTTCTCTCTGTGTCAAATAAATAAAAATAAAATCTTTAAAAAAAAATAACATTTCCACCCACTGATAAGGCATATAGTAAGGCAAGCTGAGGATTCAGATTGGAAGTAGGGTCTGTGGTACCCTCTTTCACAGCTCTTCTCAGTGGTTTTTCTCCTGGTCAACCCTAGCACTTGCTGGCTGCACAAAATTTTGTTGAAGACCTGGATTGTTTTTAGTAACACAATGTATAATCCATTGGAAGGAAGATAGTTTCATTTCTCCTGTAAAGTAACCCACCCAGCCTGTATATATGAATAATGTATGTTATTTATATATGAATAACGTATATTTCTGTCTGAGAAAAGAAAGCTGATAAGAAGGTGAATTTTTACCATAAAAACATACAAGTTTCATATTCTACTGCTCTCCTATATTTTTTCTTTTCAGTAAACTTTTTATACCTGAGAAAGTAAAATATACCCTGGATCCCATCCCCCTCTTTAGGGAGGAAAATAATAGTTCTTTCTATTCTTGTTTAAGGTTAGTTTCTAGGACAAAAACGTCTATGTGTAAAACACTTAAGAGCATTCATTGGGGTAATTTTATGATCTTTGCTAGTTTCCCTAAATGTGGTAGAATGTCTTTTTCACGTCTCTGATTTCTCCTGGTCCTTCAACAATTTTCAGGTTGTTTGTAGTGAGATCATCCAGTTTAAAGAACATTACAATAAGATAAGTCTGGGGAAATTGGGAGAGAGTTCCACCATCGCCTCATTGCACATTTCTCTTTTCTTGCTTCCTAAGAAAAAGTATTAAATCTAGCATCTTTTGACTACTTCTATAAGAATTACTCTGGCACCCCGTTGGTGTTAGAAATGATCAGAATCTAGTAGTACTAGCTTCCTTCCCTCCCCACCCCCACCCCTCTTCCCCACGAGGAAGCAGAGAAGGAAACAGCCTTGGAAGTTCTCTCAGGGCAACTGTCAGCCTTTCAGGGACGTTTGCTTTCTGCTCAAGGAGAAACGTTCCCCTCTGGAGGCTTGGGCTGCAGGCGCTTCTGGCGGCCACCAGTTCCCAGACGTCCCGTGCGGCTGGCCTTCAGTAGAGCAGGTAGGGCAGGAAACCCCTGGAAGCAACGGGGAACACCTCCTCTGGCCCAGTGCCGCCCAGGGCCGCCCTCTGTGAACCAAGGGCCCAGCCTCCGCAGGCCATCAACGGGCCATGCCAGACGCCCTGGCGGAAGTGGAGCCCGAGGCTGCGCAGCCCCAGGTGGCTGAAAATCCCTTGGAGACGGAGGCGCACAGCGGCAAGAAAAAACCCCACCTTTTGAAGATGGTTCCCACTAGTCTGATCAAGTTCCACACTTTGCAGAAAGGTCAGGCTGGGATCACACCCCCCGTCACGAAGAAGACAAAAGAAAATTTGGAGGGGCCCTGCGGCTTGGGCTGTATAGTTATTTCCAGCTGTCAGCGTTTCAACAACATCCATTGCTTCCTGGTTTTCTTCTGCCTCCTAATCACCTCTCAAGGTGAGCCTGAGCGGGGGCGGCGGTCATTGTGGGGAGGGCATGCCCGGGGTGCCTTGGGGTGGCTGACTTGGCAGAGGCAGGAGAGGGACAGGCAGGAGTGAGGGACTCCCACGTGGTGACCCCGCTTGAAGCAGCTGTAGTCTCTCACGTTCTCAAGGTCTGTCTGGAATCCCAAAAGGTTAAAGGGGCATTACTTTGGATGTGTGCCTGTCATAGCTTCACCTAGTCCACCGTACACAGTGTAGGTGATAGGGGCCTGGCCTCCAGATACGGAGGGGGAGTAGAGTCACTTAACATTGTTTGCTCACGCATCCTGGGAAGTTCAGGCTTGAATTATTTGGGGGGATTAAAATAAAAATGAATATGGTGTCTGTGACCACCAGTTTGTTACTGCTTCTGCTTACCATTTTGAGACTGGCTGGCCAAGCTGCTCCCTGCCTGGATTTGGCATCCTCACCTGTGAATTGAGGTGAAGTGGGACCTCAAACAACCTATATCAGAGAACTCAGCCTAGAAAGTGTTTATCTTTGTGTACACAGTTAAACAAAGAATGTGAATTTGAATGCCTTTAGAGGGGTTACAAGTTCTTTACTTGGCCACAGCCCTCACCACTCCCTTTATGCTTAAGATTCTTTACTATCCTGTTAACACTGATGGCATTGAAGTTTGCTGGACATGATCTCTCTTTTTGTTCTAGAATGTTATTTCTAAATAAGTACAATAAAAAGGCTGTATGTGATAAGAATGACATGAGAGGAACACATAAATAGCGGTCATTTTATCTTGATTTTATTAAAGAAGTTTCTTGGGGAAGAGGGTACAGTTGTGATAGCTGGAATGTAGTTAAGGAGTATTTATTGTATAAGGAAATGAATGTATGAATGAATGAATGTTTGGATAAATAAACACTCAGATGCAGGCAAGCCTTGTTCCAGAATGGTGAATGATGAGTTTGCCTTGGATGATGATTTCACCTAAGCACCCAAAGGAGTAATTATATTTGTTTTATTCATCGTGTCTCCTCAGGACCTAATTATAGTGACTAAGACAAAAAAGACGCTCATTAAGTATGTATTGAATGCATAATGCATAAATGAATAAAAAAAGAAGGAAAAGACAATTTTATGAAGGTCTTTAAGTGCCAGACTGAAAATTTTGAGAGGACACTAAAAGTTGTTCACCTCCTACTAATGTACTGGGTGATGAGTAAGATGCTTTACAGGTATTCTCTCACGAATAGAATCTTCTTCCTAGGTTGGTAATGAGGAGCCACTGAAAGTTTTTGAACAAGTGGTTCGCAGTAAAGGTTTTTAGCTCCACTACTTTTTAACTGACTTCACATAGATCATTAGCTGAGTTTGGGTATAACTTTGGGTCTTCCATTCATAAAAATGATTTATCCATGTATATTTATCAGTTTATCTATTTATTATTTGTTGTTACATTTTAAACAATTTTGAAATAATTTCAAACATACAAAAAGGGTGCAAAGATGATACAAACAATTCCTGCGTCCCCTCACACACATTTTCTAGTTGTTTACATTTTATCACACTTGTTCCTTTACATTTTCTTAATACATACAGACTTCTTCAGACATGGTGCCCCATTACAGTGTGCATTCTCTCAAAGTGAGAACACTTTTCTACCTAACCATTATATACCCTCTCAGTCAGGAATATCAGTGCAACACTACCATTAAATTAGGAATTGGTGGCCCCACTCAGATATTGCCAACTGCCTCAATACTGTCTCCTTTTCCTTTTTGGTCCCAAATTCTATCCAGGAACACAGAATGGATTTAATTGTCATATATTAGACTTCTTTAATCTGCATCAGTTCCTCCACTTTCTCCCTGTTTCTTATGTTCGTGCAATTCTTAAGGTATATGGATCTTTCATTCTGTATGTTGAATTTCAACCTGCGTATATTCAATGTGTCCTTATGACCAGACTCAGGTCATGCCTGCCTGATTAGATCCAGGCTACTATGAAATTGATATCAGGCATAGTCCCCAGAGATATATCCATAAAGGTGGGATTTTAGTGGGAGATGGGTAATCGTTTTTGGCATGTAGTGGCATCATAATGAATCAAGCTATCACTTGTGTTTGATTGGGATGAAGTACCAGCTGAAGTGCAGATCGTAAAAGCCCAAGTAGCTCTACACTTTACCTGATGGTTGTGATAATGACTATAAGGATTCTGGTGTTGGATGGAATCTTTTGAGTGCCCTTAAGCACTTATGAAGAGAAAATGACAAATTCACTTCTCTTAACTTTCAGCTTAAGTCCTGTCTGAGAATTCTGGAGCTCCCATCATAGCCCTAAAAGAAGTTTTCATTTCTTTTAAGCATAGATCTTATATTTTTGGAAATCAAACACAAAATTTAAGTGTATGGGTTGATGAATTGTAATGGCAGTTGAATGCACAGTCAAGTTTGTCCTGCATCTTCTCTTCTGTTACATATCCAAAAAGAGTTGTTAATTTTTTAGGCTGTTAAGTTTGTTGCTTGTTAGGACAGAATGATGATTTCCAAGCTACAAACATGTAGAACTGGAAAGGTATATAAGTTTTTGTATGGACATATATTTTCATTTTTCTGGATTTTATACCCAGGAGTGGAATCGCCAGGTCCTATAGTAACTCTATGATTCACTTTTAAGTATGCTATAGGTTTTTCATACATGTGTTTTACCAGTTTGAGAAAGTTGCCTTCTATTCTAGTTCATTGAGTACTTTTACTAAGAGAGCGTGTTGGGTTTTGTTAAATGCTTTTTCTGTTTTGTGTGTGTGTGTTTGTGTGGTTTTTGCCCATTATTATATAATATAATGAATTACATTGATTCACTTTCATATTTTGGTATAAAATTAAGAAGTACCATGGCTTTGCACATTTAAATTTGGTGAATCATTCAAAATAACCATAAACAGAAACAACTTATTTGAAGAGTTTTGTCTTATATTTGTCAAAAATTCTCTGAATGGAGTATTTTGGCTGAAATATTTTATTAGAAAAGAAAGAACTTCATACATTATTTAGTAGTATTTTCCTTGAGCTCACTAGATATTTATGCATCTATAGAGAGTGTTTTCTCAATTAAAATGTGATCTATACTGGAGAGTCATTTGGAGGCTTCACGTTTATTAACTATTATGTTGGAGGTGCCTAAGACCTCATTCAGGCTGAATGATTTACTAGAAGGTTGTGGCACTTAGAGAATGATGT
The DNA here is from genome assembly GCA_002007465.1 of Ailurus styani. Taxonomy (NCBI): domain Eukaryota; kingdom Metazoa; phylum Chordata; class Mammalia; order Carnivora; family Ailuridae; genus Ailurus; species Ailurus styani. Next base: position 723,528 of record LNAC01000021.1, on the reverse strand, counting down.
TATATTCATGGTTATGACTTATTATAATAAAAGGATACAGATTAAAATCAGTAAAGAGAAAAGGCACATGGGACAAAATCCAGAAGAAACCGGGTTCAAGCTTCCATGTATTCTCTCCCAGAGGAATTGCATGGACATGCTTAATTTTCCCCCCAACAATGTGCATGTAACACATACAAACAGTTGCCAGACAAGCTTATGTGAGCCTTGGCGTCCAGGTTTTTTTTTTTGGGGGGGGGCGCGGGGATCAGTCATGTAAGCACGCAGCATCTGTGGACCGACCTCAGCTGCTCAGACTCCATTACCCCACTCCTACACCCACAATAAAAAATGCATTCACCGGAAATCATGTTGGTAGCATAAATTATCTGATCAAACAGATGTTTACCTTAAGTCACCTTGTTTAATATAAACTGTTAGGTCAGACTGGTTCTGTGTGGTCCAAGGCCTCAGGCAGAATATTCCAAAGGCTCAGCGTCATCTTCCAGGAGCCAGCCAAAGGTCAATCTTGAAGATAGGCATTTTTTGAGCAACCAAGACCTGCTGAGTTACTACATTACTACAAAACTATACAAAGCAACTTGAATGAATTGCAGCTAGTTTCACAGAACAATTAGAAAAAAAGATCATATTAAAATATATTCTTCAGAAAAAAATATGAATAACATTTTATTAGAGGTAAGTATGGCTAAGAAATTAAAGTATGTGGAGTGCGTATCGAGAATCATATTCTTTTATTTTTTCAAAGTTATGATATCAAATATAAAGGTCTGAAAAGATTTTGATTAAACTTTTAGCTTCACCAATGTAATAAAACTAATTTGTCTATAAATGACAAAAACCTTAGGATTTTTTTATATACTACTCCATTACCAGGTATTGAACCAGGAAAAAAACAAACCATCAAAGATGGAATCTGAAGTTGGTTATCTGACCTGATTGGGCTTGAAAGCAATGAAAACAGCAATATTTGTGCCTGTGGAAAATGTTATACTGGACGTTTATGTCATGTAGTGATGTTATTTAAAATGTTATCCCAAATCAAGTTCTCATTGAAGGCAAGACTTGGGGAGATGAATGGCTTCTCCACCTGACTTCTATGGTAGAACTTTTGACTAGAAAGATTCTGGGGTTGATCAACTGCTTCTGACTGCTCTGGAAAGTTTACAGAAAGGAAATAAGACATTTAAGTCATGATTAAAAAGGTGTGAGCTTTTCTGATGGTTCTACAAAAATCTCATCACTTTTAGCCACACACTACATATTTTGAACAGTTCCAACTCAGAATTACAACATAAGTTCAATGCACAGATTCACCAGATCACTTTTGTTAGAGTTGAGATATTGATTGTAGAGTGGACCCTTAAGAATTGGGATGAAGGCATTTGGCTGGAATTCAATGAATCTGAGGACCATAAATCCCAAAATCCTAAACCTCCTTTCCCAGTAGGAGCAACTGTATCTCTTATGTCTGAAGAAAAAGTAATTCCTTTTTTACTGACACTGAACTTACCTCATCCAAGTTAAGGGAGTGCTGATTGCCGTTATGATCTATCCCACTAACCCTTCCTGCTGCCAGGCTCATAACTACAATTAGATCCCTGCCTTCCCAGAATGACTAATATAAAGTCTATATCCTGGAGATACTATACAACACAATTTTGCCTGCCACTTCAGTGATGTCTCTAGGGAACAACTGAGTGTGAGGGCTACCTCTTCTAAAATGAAGGAATAGTTTCTTCACTTGTTCCACTCACTATTAAGAAACGTAATCTTTAGTGAACCTGCATTGTGTGTGTGTGTGTGTGTGTGTGTGTGTGTGTGTGTGTGTGCGCGCGCTTGCTTTTGTTTTTGCTTTGTTTGTTTTGTTTTGGTTTTTGTTGTTTTATTTTGTTTTTTTTTGGTTTTTGTTTGTTGTTTTTTGAAGGTAGAGGTATGTTATGTAGCACTATAGCTCCCCTAAGGAGAGGTCCTGAAAAAATATAGGAAAAAAGAAATCTTTCCAGTGGGCAGAACACTGAGCAATACATCTGATGGTCCATATTGCCTAGATACCATGTGGCCATTGTCTAATGGTTTGACCATGTGGTGACTAGGAGAGCTGGGTAAGTGGCATGTCGCTTTGAATGGGCAGAGTTGTCCTGTGTGGATGTTCACCAAAAGAAATCGATTGCAGAGGAAGCTTTCAATAACGAGATAGGTAACCACCCTGTGAAAATTCCCCAGTCATTGTAAGTCTTGTCCAATGGGTTCATGTTTATAGTGACAGTTACGTCACGAATAGAGGTTAAGCAAGAGCTGAATGCATGGATTTATCTTTACCAGTGCTGATGTGGTTGTTGCCCTTATTGAATGCCTTATATACCATCATGATCATCTTACTTCTTATCACAATGCTTTAAATGAAGGAACTCATTTTATAGGAGAAGAAGTATAGCAGGACGTTCGTGTTCATGGAATTCAGTAATCTTACTACATATTTCAGTAACCAGAAACTCTTGGCCTTACAAATAATTATAATGTCCTATTGAAGACTCAGGCAAGGTCCAGATAGGAGACAACAATTAAAAAATTGGGGATGCCATCCCGTAAGGTGAGAGATATACTCTGAGATAGCAACCAACATATGTTAAGTGTGATCAAGAAGTAGAAGAGAGAGCGAATAATGGAAGAAGGAAGTTATCAACTGTGTTTGCATAACCATTTAGAGAAATAGAAACTGCAGCAACTATGCATTTTTTCTCTTTTGTTTTATGTGTACACACACACACACACACAAACATACACATTTGCATGTATTTGTATGTATGTATGTGTGTATTCCAATTTTTTTCTCTTTTTCCCTTACTATTTGATAAAAGGGTATTGTGGGAGATAATGTTAGAAATTCATCTCTAGGTTACAAAATATCCCTAAGAAGGGAAATTTAATACCCCAACCCCAGAGATGGACGTAGTTACTGATAGGGCATTTCTTGCCTTGGCTATTATCCTCCTTGGCCACATCTAAAATGAGAGTTGAATAAAACTCTTCTCTTTGATGCAACAAAGTTTTTATATCTTGTTTCCTGCTGGTCTTGGTGTGTTAAACTGTTGTTGCTCCAATTTGACTTACAGTTTCTTTTTCAGTGCAGTTCCCTCACAAATTTAGTTAGGTCTATGATGTGTTTGAGAAGTTATTTACTTATACCTTTCATACCTTTTTATACCATTTATCCCTTTGCAATTTACTTTTTGTATTAAGAAAGTTCATTTAGGTTTATAATTGAACTAGAAGATCAGTAAAATTACCTTGTGATGGATATGATTACTGGTTGAACTCTGTGTGTGTGTCTCTCTCTCTCTCTTTTTTTTTGAAAATTTAAGAACATCTTTGTAAGAATGATAAATCCATCATGTTAGGCAGAAGCATGATGATGTTGCTATTAATTTGGTATGCTAGCTTAAAAAGAGGAGAAAGGGTGAAAATGAATCCTGAGTAGTCTAAAAGGTGAACTCTACAAGTTATTTGTCTGTTGGCCATAGACTTCATTATTCATGGTCTGGACTCACTCCTATTTCCAAGGGGCTGAGGAAACTGTAAACTACATTTCTCAGCCTTTCTTTCTTGCTGGCTTCCATTTAGGTGTTGTCAATGAGAGGCTATGTCAATAGATTTGGAAAAGGAGCAAACGAAGACTCTTGTTTTCTCCTCTCTGTGGTGATGTTTTTGGCAGTAGCAGCAATACTGGGTGAATAAGAACTCCTGGATTTATGCTTAGGCATCACTGCATCTCCATCAGCAATAATAGTGAATGCTTCAGCAGCCAATGCTTATGGCTCTGGCTCTACAAATGCAAGAGCAGCAGAAGCAGTAGATGACTGTGAGTTGGCTCTCAAAGCATTAGCAATAGTGCAGGTCCTGGTCTTCTGCAAAAGAGGCAGCTATTGTGGTTTCAACAGCAGCAGCAGCAGCCTGTGGTCCAGCAACTTCCGCTTCATAGGTATCATGAGTTTTGATTGGTGACTCTTTTCCCTTTTCACTCCAATAAATGTATTACTTTTGTATCCAACCTCTGTATTAATTTCTTTAAGTTTCAAGTATTTAGAACAATATATTTCAAATACTTAGGACAATTGTTTTTTTTTCCTACTTGGATACTCAGGGATAGAAGTGCACCTATACGATACCATTTACTTAACGTATAGGAACGTGACAAACAATTCTCTCTATTGTTCAAGGATATACACATTGTCAAAAAAAAAGTGTTTCAAAGAGTCAGAAATTATAAACTTCAAATATAGGATATGGTTATGGAGAGAGAGAAGAATGCATTTGGGGAGTGCATGCTGGGCTTCAAAAACTTTGATGTTTTATTTCCTGTTCTGGGTGATAGATAAATATTCATTAGATTGTTATTTATTCATTTTTTAAAAAGATTTTATTTATGTATTTGAGAGCGAGAGAGGGCAAGAGCAAGAGAGCACGAGCAGGGGGGAGAGGCAGAGGAAAAGGGAGAAGCCGACTCCCCGCTGAGCAAGGAGTCGATACCAGGTTCCATAACAGGACCCTGGGATCATGACCTGAGCCAAAGGCAGATGCTTAACCAACTGAGCCACCCAGGTGCCCCTGTTATTTATTCATTTTTATAATTGAATCATAATACATTAAAATAAAGATCACTACTAAGTGAGATAACTGAAAAAGATCAGTACTCTCCAGTAAACCTGTACAGAATAGGTATAAAAATTCAATTAGCAAATATTTCATTGAGGTTAAAGCCTGTTAATATTTTTGAAAACGAATCATGTGTTTATGGATCTTAAACAGTCAGAATAATGTAAAATAAACTTAAATCAATGTAAATTGTTTTGGTTTATAATGATTATAATGGTGTTCTATTTTGTCTCTTAAAATGCATAATATTGCTTTCTTTTTTTCTTTCTATATTTTAGGTATTGTGTTTGGTCTCATAGATCTGAGCATTGACACTTTTGAGAAGGGCGGTCATCTGAATGACATCGAGAATTTATTGTTGTCTTTGACTTACGATATTTCATCTTGCCTGATAGTAGCATTTATATCATACTATGGAGGGAAAGGAAACATACCTAGATGGATTACATTTTCCTCCTTTTTAGTAGGATTTGGATCACTTTTATTTGCTTTCCCATACTTTAGTGAGGGAGATTATAAAGCAAATGTAGCCATTGAAGGTAAGATTATAAAAGGTGCATCAAATTATTATTCATTTAAATCTTGACTTTAGGAACTTAAAATAGACTGTAATTCTTGTCTGTCCATCCATCCATCTGTATATATGTATATTACCAAGTTTATTAAGCTAATTAATTATAGCTCCCTACTAACATATATATGCCATTGTCTTACCTTCTCATGATCATATATCCTTTCATGTAAGAGATAGGCATAGGAAGAAAAATATTTTAGGAAAATTATTTTATGAAATTGTTTTTCTTTTGTCAGTTTTCATATGTATTATAAATCTCTTGAGAACTTTGGTAATTCCTTATGTCTTCCACAATATGCTTTCCTTAACTTGTATTTTGACCTCAACACATATACACAAAAGCACAGGTAAATATTTAAATAAACACACAGAAAAAGAAAGATCAGGCTACTACCATTTCAAAGTGGGAGCTGCCCTTTGGCCTAGGACTTGGAATCTAAAAAGATTAGTGGCTTCTTCACTTTGTTCATTTTTAAAAAGATATATTCTGGGCGCTTAGGTGGCTCAGCCAGGTAAGCGCCTGCCTTCAGCTCAGGTCATGATCCCAGGGTCCTGGGATCAAGTCCCACATTGAGCTCCCTGCTCGGCAGGGAGCCTGCTTCTCCCTTTCCCTTTCCCTGCCACTACCCCTGCTTGTGCTCGCTCTCCCTCTGTGTCAAATAAACAAATAAAATCTTAAAAAAAAAGATGTATTCCACAATCTTCTTGCCAGTAGATAAAGGCTATTTTGAAGTTTCATAGCACTATTCCTGGCACTATTGTGTTGGGTACTTTCTTGCTGTGTATAGGTCATAGCAATGTTAAAATGGATTTACCCATTTTGGCAACTTGAAACTGGACTTTAGCGAGACATGGTGGAAAAAGCCATGAGGATGTCTACATGTGTATATGTATGTGTATATCCATGCTTATGATACTTAAAAGTATGCTTACGATGTGTGGTCACAATTTAAATAGTTTATATTAAGTGCAATTTATATAACATTTATATACTATATAATTCACATACTAAACAATATGTGGATATACATGTTCAATATATGAACTATATACTATCCACATATATTTATAATATTTTATTCTCTTGGTGGGAAACATTTACTTTCAGATGTTGGACAGCAGGAACCTCAGGATCATGATCCCTAGGAGAAGGGAAACAAACAAATTGAATTTTATAGGAGAAGAAAAGTATAGCAGACTACGGACATATTTGATGATCAGGAGGCTGAATGACCTCGTTGAGCTTAATAATTATGAATTCAGAGTGAGATTCGCATGGTTGTGTGATTTCCCCCCAGCCATATTCAGCTTTACAAGTGTAAGAGCGGAGTAGGGAGAATAATTTAATTTGATGAGGGTTGCACTTTTACCAAGGGATTGCTTGATAAGAGAGCATGGGATTTAAAAGTGCTGAAGTGACAATGGAAGAAGTTAAGGACATAAGTGAATATAGGAATGGCAAAGAACAGTATCAAAATCCTAGTGGGTTTTAAGGATTGTTGGAATTGGGTTACTATTAAGTGAGCTGGAAAGATAGGGATATTTTGAATGTGAAATGCTTGAAATTGCAACTAAGAAAGGTTTGTGGTTATTCTTTTTGAAAGTTTAAAATTAAGTGGAATACAAGTACATGGGGGGAGAAAAATTCAAGAGACTAAGAGATCAGGGTATTTAAAATATACATTGATACCGACGTCACTACAAGTTAATATATTTTTATAAGATTGTATTATCAGTATTTTGAATCACAATTCTAAAGACCTCCTCCCATTTGGCATGGAGTCAACTAGCATTTGATGTGGATACTGAACCAGATGAAAATTTCCATTAGTGTGCTATATTGCAATCTGCATTCTATCCAGTTTTCCACAAAAATATTTTAAGAGCATTTGTTAAATTCCAATCAAGATGGACACAATCAGAATGATCTAATAGCATTGCCTGGATCTACCAATCTAATGACAAATGCAATTCCAAGAAATACTTACTTACTATTGTTTTACAACCAAATGAATAAAAAAAACATGAGAATAGATGGCCACCTAAAGGAATTTAAAATCTAGTGGTTTACCATATAATGACTAACTTTAATGGAAATAAATTTTTATTGTATAATGCCTTCTCTTCATGAGAAGAAGCTAGTGGGTCTATAAAGGGAAATTGTTTGTTTATTTATTTATAAAAAGATTTTATTTATTTGAGAGAGGGTGAAGGAGAGAGAGCATGAGCAGGGAGAGGGAGAAGCGGACTCCCCACTGAGCAGGGTTTCCGATGTGGGACTTGGTCTCAGGAACCTGGCTGGGATCATGATCTGAGCCAAAGGCAGACAGTTAACTGACTGAGGCACCCAGGTGCCCTAAAAAGGGAAATTATTTAAACAGAATGATACAAAGTTAATGTGAAGATTGTTGGAGAAGTGGATATAGAACTAAACTCAAGATAATCTGATAATACAGATAATCTAGAACATTTGAAATACTTTTTTCTGGGTGTCAAAAGTCAGGGATACCAGTTGCTAAATTTAAGAAGAACATATGTATGTTGTGTATGTGTGTATATGTATATATACCTATGCACACATAATTGTGTGTGTTCATGTTATCATGCATACACATTTATATTTGGTTTATAATTTTTTTGCTCTTTTTTATTAACATATAATATATTATTTCAGGGGTACAGGTCTGTGATTCACCAGTCTTGCACAATTCGCAGCACTCACCATAGCACATACCCTCCCCAATATATCCATTTTTTCCAGTATTCCCACAAAATTCCTTTTATAATTGCATTTTTTGTGAGAATATAATGACTGATTTTAGAACTGCTACATTCAGTGTAAATGAAATGTTAACTAAAAAAAAAAGGCATACTGGTGGAAATAACTGTAAAAGGTGAAATATTTCATGCGATATACTGCATATTTGTTGTATGTTTAATTTTTGACTCATTTAACAAAAATAATTGTCTTTTCAAAAGATATTTGCCAAGAAATGAAGACTGTCCAGGTTTGCAATAAAGCTGTACCATCTTTCCAAGCAAAATACGTAGTTTCCTTCATCCTGGGGCAGATTGTGCAGGGAGTAGCAGGAATGATTCTTTATATCCTTGGAACAGTCTTTATTGACAACAGTGTTGCCACACACTCAGCTGGTATTTATATAGGCAAGTTTTGTTTTTTTTTCCCCTCTCTATTACGGTTGACCCATTTTGAATTTTTATTGATCTTTTACATCTTGGTGTACATATCTAAACTGATATGTAAGTGCTAATTATTGGCCCTTATAATAATATTATGATAAATGATAAGTGATGTGTTTGACTTCAAAATCACATTGAGTTGCCTAATTCTGAGGAATTGCTTGAGATTTGGAATTATAGACAAGTCATCTGAAAGTCATCAAAAAGATAAAGAGAAATAGGAAAAGGACATACTTTCTTAAGTAATAAAAACTATATTCTATGTGTTATATCTAATATATGTAATATATATAACATTGATAAATATATGTATTTGTCATATCAAACTGGATTGCATTTCATTTCTCTGGAAAAAGTCTCAAGTTATTAGATTGAATTGTCTGAATAACTGTATGTTTAAACTTTGGGGACATAGGTGAGAAGTTGCTGCCATCATGTTCTAAGGGGATAGAAATATTGTTTCACACCTCCTCAGTACTTGATTCAGTGTGGTGTTGAAATCATCATCATCATTGTACTAAGCTCTTTAATGCATTAACTCACTTCACCTTTTGGGGGGCTCAGGTACTTTGAAGTTAGTGAAAATATAATCTTGTTCATCCTATCAAGGACAGAAGTGATTTAATTGGCTACAGTGTGGTACCTTCTATTTCTAGTCTTTTGTGCCATGGTATCCTACAATAAGTAACCCAGGGGGTATATCTCACAATAATCTGTATTTCTTTATGTTGCAATAGCTCTGGTCTTGGTAGATAATGTGTCTGTACCGAGTTATATTTTTCTTTAAATTAAAAAAAATTTTTAAGTATTGTGAAAGTGACTTTAGAGAACATAGCATTTTTGCCTCAAAATAATTATTTTTTCCACCAGAAGTAAGGAAAGTTATGTCAATAAATTAATAGAGATGATATTCATTTTTATATTTGCTTTTAGGAAAAAATGCAGTGATTTATTAGTGTTGGCCGAGGGTGGCAACAAATCTGTTTGTTTTACTTTTGGTTCTACTGATTAGTAATTAAAATGCACATCTACACACTGCAGAATGTTGCCACCTCCTGCCACCATGGCAGCTAAGGTGAAGTATACAAAGTTGCCACAAAATGTAATCAGGTAGATTTGATTTATATTTATATTAAATGTAAATATATTTATATTATGTTAAATATATACATTTTAAATAAGATACAGAGAATTATATAATTACCTTATCTAAGTTTCTTTAATACATGCATTGGATGATATATATATATGATATATATATGATACATATATATGATATATATATAAATGACATATATATCATTATATGATATATAATATATGATGGTTAATTTTATGTGTCAGCTTTGCTAGATTTGTTTGGTCAGACATCAGTCTAGATGTTTCTGCTATATTTTTTAGATGTGAGTAACACAGTCAGTAGACTGAGTAAAGCAGATTACTCTCCATTATGTGGGTGAGTCTTACCTTATCAGTTGAAGGTTTTGAGAGCAAAAACTTAGGTTTTCCAAAAAAGAAGCAATTCTTTCTCTAGACTGCTTGATAAAAACTCTGCCTAAGTTTTTCCAGCTTTCTGACCTGCCCTGTGGGTTTTAAGCTTAGGTTTGGACTCAATACTATAATATTAACTCTCACCTGGATTACCACCCTGCTGGCCTGCCCTACAAATTTGGACTTGCCAGGCCTTATAATTTTATAAGGCAAGGCCTTAAAAATCTCTCTCTCAATATCCTATGGGTTCTGTTTCTCAGGAGGACCCTGACTAATAAAGTATGACATGAGGATTTCAGAAGTAATGTCTTTCAGTGATATAATTTTTATCATGACAATGCTGGCTTATGTAGTTGTTTAATGTTCAGTATTTATTTTATAGGCATAATGGAAGCTTCAATAGTATTCGGATATTCTCTGAGTTATGTGATAGCACCACTCCTTACGAAGGGCACAGAGAACAGTACTTTTGCAATTAGGTAAGCCATTTTATTTCCTTGTTTGTTGTTTACATTATATAAAATATTTATTGGGTAGTGTAACCTATAAACATATATACTTAATTTGTAATAACCATATTTTTTGGAAAAATGTATGTAAATGTGACTGATATGCACATATATGTACACATAAATCTAGAATATACACTTCTATGTTTACTGTTTGAAATGTAATTTTAAAACCACTATTTATAATGATAGCCTTATTACCATCCTACATAGAGTTTTTTGAAAAATTGTGGAGAAAACAGATAACATAAAATTTATCATCTTAACCATTTTTAAGTGTATGATACAATGGTGTTAACTATGTGCACATTGTTGTGCAACAGACCACTAGAACTTATTATCTTGCAAAGCTAAAACTCTGTATCCATCACACAATAACTTCCATTTACCCACTTGTCCCGAGCCCCTGAAAACCACGATTCTACTTTCTACAATTTTGACTACTTTTTATAACTCATGTAAGTGGAATCATGCAGTATTTGTCTTTTTCACGACTGGCTTATTTCACTTAGCTTAATGTCCTCAAGGTTAATCCACGCTATATCATAGGCCATTATTTTCTTCCTTTTAAAGGCAAGATAATATTCCATTGCATGTATATGCCATACTTCTTTTTTTTAATTTCTTATTTATTTTTATTATTTTACTTTTTTCCTCTATCCTATCCCTTCCCCCTCCACCCCTCGGCAACCCTCGGATTCTTTCCTGAGATTAAGAGTCTCTGTGGTTTGTCTCCCTCCCTTGTCCCATCTTGTTTCATTTTTTCCCCTCGCTTCTCCCCATGACCCTCCACCCTGCCTCTTAAATTCCTCATATCAGAGAGATCATATGGTAATTGTCTTTCTCTGATTGACTTACTTCACTTAGTCTAATACCCTCTAGTTCCATCCACATCATTGAAAATAGCAAGATTTTGTTTTTTTGATGGCTGCAGAGTATTCCATTGTACATATATACCACATCTTCTTTATCCATTCATCTGTTGATGGACATCTAGGCTCTTTCCATAGTTTGGCTATTGTGGACATTGCTGCTATAAACATGCGGGTGCACGTGCCCCTGCTGATCACTACATTTGTATCTTTAGGGTAAATACCCAGTAGTGCTATTACTGGGTTGTAGGGTAGCTCTATTTTCAACTTTTTGAGGAACCTCCATACTGTTTTCCAGAATGGCTGTACCAGCTTTCATTCTGACCAACAGTGTAGGAGGGTTCCCCCTTTCTCCACATCCTCGCTGACATCTGTTGTTTCCTGACTTGTTAATTTTATATGCCATGTATCTGTTCATGGGCATTTAGCTTATTATGTCCACCCTTTGGTTACTATAAATAATGCTTCAGTTAACATGGATAAGCAAATATCTCTTTGAAATTCTATTTTCAATTCTTTTGGATATATACTCAGAAGTGAGATTGCTAAATCATACGGTAATTCTACTTTTAATATTTTTTAGGAACTTCCATCCTATTTTTCATAGAGGCTCTACCATTTACATTCCCACCAGTAGTATATAAGGATTCTAATTTCTCAACATCCTTGTTAGCACTTGTTATTTTCTTCCTTCTTCTGCCTCCTCCACCTTTTCTTTCTTCTTTCCTCTTCTCTTTCTCCTTCTTCTTTTAATAGTCATCCTGACAGTTATGAGGTGATAGCTCATTGCGGTTTGATTTTCTTTTCCCTAATGATTAGTGATGTTGAGCACCTTCTCATTTACTTGTTGTCTATTTGTCTATCTTCTTTGGAGAAATGTCTAAACATTTAGTCTGTAACATGTTTATATGTTGCTTCTTCTGGTAACACCATTCAAAGACTTATAGATGCCATAATCACCCCTGTGATTTCTCATACAATACTACCTCTGACAAGGGAGCATCTGATAGACAAAAAAAAGTGTGACAGTATGACAACTACAGATTTCACTGGTATTACTCTGTAACCCATTATCCAGAAATGGCTGACTTGATCGAATGGTGTCATGGCTTGGTACCCTCAACAGATTTTTTGGTGGAATCTTTAAGTTTTCTATATTTAGGATCATGTCATCCTCAGATACAGTTTTACTCATTCCTTTCTGATTTGAATGCCTTTATTTATTTTTCTCAACCAATTGATTGGGCTAGTATGTCCAGTGCTGTGTTGACTAAAAGTAAGTATCCTTGTCTTGCTCCTGATCTTACTTTGTCATATTTGGTCTTTATTATGTTGATGTATGTTTCCTTAAACTCAGTTTGTTGAGAGTTTTTATTATGAATGAATGCTGAATTTTGTCAGTGATTTTCTACATCAATTGGCATGATCCTATGATTTTTATCTTTCATTTTGTTTATGTGGTGTATCACATTGATATGCAGATATTGAACAATCCTTGCATGCCTGGAATAGATCCCACTTGATCATGGTGTATGATTCTTTTAATGTATTGTTAAATTTGGTTTCCTAAGATTTTGTTGAGGATTTTTGAATCTGTGCGCATCAAGGATATTGGCTTGTAATTTTCTTTTCTTGTAGTGTCCTTGTCTGGTTTTAGTTGTACATATGAATGTAATGTTCAATTGCAATTTTTTTATGTAATATGACAAATGGGTAAAGTTCCTCTTTTTCCTCTCAAAAGGATATCTCATATTGATGACCTTTATGGATCATTCCATTTTTTTAATTTTAATTTTTATTTATTTATTTATTTATTATTTTTTAAAAGATTTTATTTTATTAATTTTGACAAAGAGAGATCACAAGTAGGCAGAGAGGCAGGCAGAGAGAGAGAGAGAGAGAGAGAGAGAGAGGGGGAAGCAGGCTCCCCGCTGAGCAGGGAGCCCGATGCGGGCCTCTATCCCAGGACCCTGAGATCACGACCTGAGCCGAAGGCAGAGGCTTTAACCCACTGAGCCACCCAGGCGCCCAATTTTTATTTATTTTTTTACATGAAACAGACTTCAATATTTATGACATAAAGGGGTACTGGCTTAATATATTAAGAATCTTCTACAAACCAATAAGGAAAAAAAAATGACCTGCAAACATTTGTAAAGATTATCAGGAAGTTCACAAAGGAAGGAATACAAATTCCCAATAAACATAAAAATATATAAAATTGGTTCCATTTCAATACAGGTCAAAACCACAGTGAGATACCACCTCACACCAGTCAGAATGGCTAAAATTAACAAGTCAGGAAATGACAGATGTTGGCTAGGATGCGGAGAAAGGAGAACCCTCCTTTTGGTGGGAATATAAGCTGGTGCAGCCACTCTGGAAGACAGTATGGAGGTTCCTCAAAAAGTTGAAAATAGAGCTACCCTACAACCCAGTAATAGCACTACTGAGTATTTACCCTAAAGATACAAATGTAGTGATCAACAGGGGCACGTGCACCCGCATGTTTATAGCAGCAATGTCCACAATAGCCAAACTATGGAAAGAGCCTAGATGTCCATCAACAGATGAATGGATAAAGAAGATGTGGTATATATGTACAATGGAATACTCTGCAGCCATCAAAAAACAAAATCTTGCTATTTTCAATGATGTGGATGGAACTAGAGGGTATTAGGCTAAGCGAAGTAAGTCAATCAGAGAAAGACAATTATCATATGATCTCTCTGATATGAGGAATTTGAGGGGCAGGACGGGGGGTCGTGGGGAGTAGGGAGGGAAAAAATGAAACACAATGGGATTGGGAAAGAGACAAACCATAAGAGACTCTTAATCTCACAAAACAAACTGAGGATTACTGGGGGGTGGGAGGGTAGGGATAGGGTGGTGGTGTTATGGACATTGGGAAGGTTTGTGCTATGGTGAGTGCTGTGAAAGGTATAAGCCTGATGATTCATAGACCTGTACCCCTGGGGCAAATAATAATAAAAATAAAAAAATAAATAGGTTCCATTTCACTATTAATTTGCTAAAAGAATAAGAGTGATACATATAATATACATAATATATTATTATAATGATACAATAATACATTATATTAGATATTATATATAGTTAGCAAAAATTCTGAATATTTAGTACTAGCTAATTTATTGTAAAAACACACACATTTGAAGTATATAATTAGAATAACTTTTTTTTTTAAGATTTTTTATTTATTTGACAGAGAGAGACATAGTGAGAGAGGGAACACAAGCAGGGGGAGTGGGAGCGGGAGAGGCAGGGTTCCCGCCAAGCAAGGAGCCCGATGCGGGTCTTGATCCCAGTATCCTGGGATCATGACCTGAGCCGAAGGCAAGACGCTTAATGTCTGAGCCACCCAGGTGCCCCTAGAATAACTTTTTTCCCCTTTTTAATTTAAATTCAATTAACATATAGTGTATTATTTGTTTCAGAAGTAGAGTTCAGTGGTTCATCAGTCTTATATAATACCCAGTGCTCATTACATCACGTGCCCTCCTTCACCCGATTACCCCATCTCCCTAACCCCCTCCCCTCCAGCAACCCTCAGTTTGTTTCCTATGATTAAGAGTCTCTTATATTTTCTCTCCCTCTCTGATTTCATCTTGTTTTATTTTTCCCCCCTTTCTCCTATGATCCTTTGTTTTGTTTCTTAAATTCCACATATGAGTGAGATCATATAATAATTGTGTTTCTCTGATTGGCTTATTTCACTTAGCCAAATACCTTCTAGTCATAGCCAAATACCATCCATATCATTGCAAATGGCAAGATATCATTTTTTGATGACTGAGTAGTATTCATTGTGTGTGTGTGTGTGTGTGTGTGTATTTATAAACAATATTTGTTCTGCAGTCCATAAGCTTAGAATGTTTTTCCATTTCATTGTGTCTTCTTCAGTTTTTTCATGAGTGTTCTATAGTTTTCTGAGTACAGATCATTTGCCTCTTTGGTTAGGCTTATTCCTAGGTATCTTAGGGGTTTTGGTGCAATTGTGAGTGGGATAGACTCCTTAACTTCTCTTCTGTCTCATTGTTAGTGTATAAAAATGCAAGTGATTTCTGTGCATTGATTTTATATCCTGCTACTTTTCTGAATTCCTGTATGAGTTCTAGAAAATTTTTGGTGAAGTCTTTTGGTTTTTCCACATAGAGTATCATGTCATCTGTGAAGACTGAGAGTTTGACTTCTTTGCCAGTGTGGAAGCCTTTTATTTCTTTTTGTTGTCTGATTGCTGAGGGTAGGACTTCTAGCATTATGTTGAACAACAGTGGTGAGAGTGAACATCCCTGCCATGTTCCTGACCTTAGGGGAAAAGTCCTCAGTTTTTCCACATTGAGAACGATATTTGCTTAGGCTTTTCGCATATGGCTTTTATGATACTGAGGTATGTACCCTCTATCCCTACACTCTGAAGAGTTTTAACCAAGAGAGAATGCTGTACACTGTCAAATGCTTTTTCTGCATCTATTGAGAGGATCATATGGTTCTTGTCCTTTCTCTTATTAATGTAGTGTATCACATTGATTGATTTGTGGATGTTGAACCACCCTTGCAGCCCAGGAATAAATCTCACTTGGTCTAGGTGAATAAGCCTTTTAATGTACTGTTGGACCCTGTTGACTAATATCGTGGTGAGAATTTTTGTATCCATGTTCATCAAGGGAATTAGTCTGTAATTTTCCTTTTTGGTTTTATGATCAAGGTAATGCTGGCCCCATAGAAAGAGTTTGGAAGTTTTCCTTCCATTTCTATTTTTTGAAACAGCTTCAGAAGACTAGGTATTAATTCTTCTTTAAATGTTTGGTAGAATTCCCCTGGGAGGTCATCCATACCTAGACTCTGTTTTTTTGTGAGATTTAAAAAAATATTTATTTTATTTATTTATTTGCCAGAGAGAGAGAGTTTGAGAAAGAAAGTGCAAGCAGGGGGAGCTGCAGGGAGAGGGAGAAGCAGGCTCCCTGCTGAGTGAGGAGCCCAATTTGGGACTGGATCCTAGGACCCTGAGATCATGACCTGAGCCAAAGATAGATGCTTAAATGACTGAGCCAGCCAGGCATCCCTGTTGGGAGATTTTTGATTACTGCTTCAATTTCCTTGCTGGTTATGGGTCTGTTTGTTTTTTCTGTTTAATCCTGTTTCAGTTTTGGTAGTTTATATGTTTCTAGGAATGCATCCATTTCTTTCAGATTGCCTAATTTCTTCACTGAATTCACTGAATTTCTTCAGTGTTGGTTGTGATCTCTTCCTTTCATTCATGATTTTATTTATTTGGGTCCTTTCTCTTTTCTTTTTGATAAGTCTGGCCAGGGAGTTATCAATCTTATCAATTCTTTCAAAGAATCATTTCCTGATCTCATTGATCTGTTCTATTATTTTTTTGGTTTCTATTTCATTGATATCTCCTCTAGTCTTTATTAATTCTCTTCTCCTGCTGGATTTAGTCTTTATTTGCTTTCTTTCTCCAGCTCCTTTAAGTATAAAGTTAGGTTGTGTATTTGAGCCCTTTCTTATTTTTTGAGAAAAGCTTGTATTGCTATACACTTCCCTCTTAGGACCACCTTTGCTGCATCCCAAAGAATTTGAATAGTTGGGTTTTCATTTTCATTTGTTTCCATGAATTTTTAAAAATTCTTCTTTAATTTCCTGGTTGACCCCTTCATTCTTTAGGAAGATGCTCTTTAACCTCCACGTATTTGACTTCTTTCCAAATTTCCTCTTGTGACTGAACTGAAATTTCAAAGCACTGTGGTCTGAAAATATGTAGGGAATGATCACAAACTTTTGGTAGTGGTTGAGATTTGATTTGTGATCCAGTATGTGATCTATTCTGGAGAATATTCCATGTGCGCTTGAGAAGAATGTATATTCAGTTGATTTAGGATGGAATGCTCTGAAAATAGCTGAGAAATCCATCTGGTCCAATGTGTCATTCAAAGCCCTTCTTTCCTTGTTGATCTTCTACTTAGATGATTTGTCCATTGCAATGGATGGAGTGTTATAGTACCTTACTATTATTGTATTATCATCAGTATGTTTCTTTAATTTTGTTATTAATTGGTTTATATAATTGGCTGCTCCCATGTTAGGGGCATAAATATTTACAATTGTTAGACCTTCTTGGTGGATAGACCCTTATGATCTAGTGTCCTTCCTCATCTCTTATTATAGTCTTTTTTTAAAAATCTAATTTGTCTGATATAAGGATTACCACCCCAGCTTTCTTTTGATGTCCATTAGCATGATAAATGGTTTTGCACCCTCTCACTTCCAATCTGGCGGTATCTTTCGTTCTAAAGTGAGTCTCTTCCAGGCAGTATATCTGTGGGTCTTGCTTTTTTATCCAATCTGATGCCTTGTGTCTTTTTTTTTTTTTTAAAGATTTTATTTATTCATTTGACACAGAGAGAGATTACAAGTAGGCAGAGAGGCAGGCAGAGAGAGGAGAGAGGAGAGAGGAGGAAGCAGGCTCCCTGCTGAGCAGAGAGCCCGATGCGGGCCTCGATCCCAGGACCCTGGGATCATGACCTGAGCCGAAGGCAGCGGCTTTAACCCACTGAGCCACCCAGGCGCCCCAGCCTTGTGTCTTTTGATTAGGGCTTTTACCCCGTTTACATTCAGAGTAATGTCTATCAGAGTATCTATTGAAAGATATTAGTGCCATTGTATTACCTGTATAGTCAGTGTATATTTCTGTATATTGTCTCTGTTCCTTTCTTGTCTATGTTACTTTTGGGCTCTCTCTTCAGTTAAAAGATCCTCTTTAATATTTCTTGTAGGGCTGGTTTACTGATCACAAATTCTTTTGCTTTCTATTTGTCCTGGAAGCTTTTGACCTTCCTTCTATTTCGAATGGCAGCCTGGCTGGATAAAGTATTCTTGGCTGCATATTTTTCTCATTTAGCACCCTGAATATATCACGCTAGTTCTTTCTGGCCTGCCAGGTTGCTTTGGATCAGTGTTCTAATGTTTATATCTGTGTATGTTAAGGACTTCTTGTCCTGAGCTGCTTTCAGGACTTTTTCTTTGTCTCTGAGATTTGCAAGCTTCACTGTTTTATGTTGAGGTGTTGACCTATATTTATTGATTTTGAGGGGGTTATCTGTACCTCCTGGACTTGAATATTTGTTTCCTTCCACAGAGAGGTATATTCTCAGGTATCATTTGCTCAAATATACCTTCTGCCCGCACCCTTTCCTCTTCTTCTAGGATCCTAATTATTTTAATATTGTTTCTCTTTATGGTGTCACTTATCTCTCATATTCTCCCCTTATGATCCAATAGTTGTATATATCTTTTTTTTCAGTTTCTTTATTCTCCATCATTTTGTCTTCTATATCACTAATTCTCTCTTCTTGTTCATTTATCCTAATAGTTAGTGCCTCTGTTTTTTATTGCATCTCATTAATAGCCTTTTTTATTTCGACTTGATTAGATTTTAGTTCTTTTACTTCTCCAGAAAGGGATTCTCTTTATTGAAAATATTCCACTAAGCTTATGCCTAGTAATTTAAAGTGTTTTGTTAGTATCGTACATGGAATCTTTATATTATTACATTTCTTAGTTATTTCTAGTAGGAGGAAAATCTGTTGATATATAGGGCACTGTATTCAATTCTTTGCTTATACGTTGTTTTTTCTTTGTTCTTTGCTTACATTTTTAATTAATTTCCTCAGTCTTCTTGGTTATCAATTATTTACACATATGTAGTAATCATTTGTAGCATAGTGCACATGGTTACAATACATAGCTGGATTCAAAAACAAAAAGATAAAAAAAGAAAATTTCTAAATATTATAATCAGTGAGGAAACACATAGCCCTACTGACAATCTAGAGTTGAAACTCTTTGTGCATAACATGTTCAGAAGTATATAACTATTGGATAAACTTATTGGATAATGGAACTCAAGATTGCAACCTTGTAGCATTGCAAGTTGAAACTTGTACCCCTGAATAATGTAGTCATGGATAAAGATTTGTTCCAATATTGAATAAAACTGGGAATATTCTCCACATTCTATGAAAGGCAAGGTATATATGCAAGCTCCTGTGAGAAACCAAGATTGGTTGACAACAGAATTACCTGTGAGAAACCAGCGCCTTCAAAACAAAACTGTGGTTGTTGAGTATGTAGGTATTTTCCCCAGAACAGATGGTTGGACAAGGTGTTAAATATCTGTGGAACTGAAGACAGGGGTAGCTATATGGTAACAAACACCCCCAAATCTTCTCCCTAAGTGATATAAAATAATTTCACAACTATGAAAATTTTTCCAAGATCATGGCCTTAGCATAAATGAAGACAAAGAATGTTGAAACTGCAAAATGAACAGTGAGTAAAAAGAGAAAATCAACAAGTCCAGCAGAGGATCCTTCACATTCCCATCCCACCGTGCTCACTGCAAGGTCTGCAAAGGCAGAACAAGAAAAAATGCAGAAGACAAAGCCTGTAAGAGGGTCCTATGGGTGATTAGGTTTGATCACTAGAAGGGTAACTAACATTCAATCTCGCTTGAGTCAGAGAAGAAACTGTAAGAAAGAGATTTCCAAGTATTGGTGATATAAAGGATCAGATGCCAGATAAAGGGTTAGTTGTGTACCTTAAAGGGCCAGGCTTGTCCTAAAGGGTGTGCATGATTTAAAGGGGCAGGAGTGATTTTAAAGGATAGGTGAGATTTAAAGGGATAGTCTTCTAAACACATGGTTTCTGCTGGAGAAAAAAAATTAAAAAGAACAAAGAATTACTTTTGCCACCTAAGTGAACATGGGAAAAGAAAGAAAAGGGAAAAATTTAAGCTCCTGCAGGATAAAAGAAAACTGGATAATTTGAGGACTCACAATCAGCAAAACAAAACGATAGGGACAAATTAACAGAAAATGTTCTATCTCTCTCTTTCTTTCTGTTTGATTATGACATTGTAATAAAATTCACAATGTTAAAATTTTTAATTTTTTCTCTGTTAAAGTGTTGAAGACAGTTATGACATTCAAGGCTGGCTGCGGCATTGGTGGATTTATTTTGGTTTGGTTTCACTTATTGCATGGTCTACATTAATACCATTGTCATGCTTTCCACGCAGTGTACGAGGTGACTATAAACATATAATTCATTTAATTAAAAGACAATAGATTCCTTGCCCCCACCCCCATCTCTGATGTCAGAATATGGGTGAACTACATTTCTTTTTGTTATGGAGTTATGGTGTCATATGCTAGTGTTATTTGAGCAAATGAACCTGGATTTGACCAAATATTATTTTATTTGTGCCAGACTTTCTTTCTTTCTTTCCTTCCTTCTTTCTTTCTTTCTCTCTTAATTTCTTTCTTTCTTTCTTTCTTTCTTCCTTTCTTTCTTTCTTTCTTTCTTTCTTTCTTTCTTTCTTTCTTTCTGTGCCAGGTTTAATTAGTATGTACTTTTGCTTCTTGTCATTTTTTTAAATGCTAGAGTTCATAATTTTTTAAAAAAAGAAACATATTTAAATCTATTTATCTAGTATTATTTAATACATATACTACCTGAAAGAATTATTATAAGATAAAATAATAAGTATTAACATTTTTTTGAAAACACTGAAAAATAACATGTAACATTAGGGAAATCATATACTTTCTTAACAGTAGTAAATTTTATTGTCAAAAAATATTTTTAGCAATGTCAAAGATTACTCCTTTACATTTTAGGACTGTGCTGTCAAATAGCAAGTGCTATAGTCACTTGCCACATGTGGCTACTTTAATTTCAAATTAAATTAAAGTTAGAAACCGATGTACTCAGTCATAGGAGCTACATTTCTAGTAGGAATAGCTTCATATAGCCCATGACTACAGTATTAGATGGTACATATATGGAAAATTTTCATTATTATAGAATGTTCTTCATAGCAATATTGTTTTAGTAAAATGTGCTTTTTACTTAATTAGATTGATTTTAGCTTGTTCACAAATAGCTCACTTGTCATTTCAATAAAAACTGGGTTTATTAAGATGTGTGCATATATTTGAGTATGTGTTTTAATTATTCAAGCATGTCATAAGATTCTTTTACTTGTTATCTTATAGGTACAGCAAAGATAAAAGCTGAGAAGCATAAACAACCTCATCCATTTGATGGAAATATTAAAGATCAGGAGTTTGAAACTAGTATCAAGGATTTATTTGCTACTGTTTGGGTAAAGTGAAATATTTCACACACACACAAGCCAAATAAGTTAACCTATAGTAGATTAAAGAAAATAACCATAAAGTGTTCAACTTAAATCTGAGTAGGACTTTCAAAGTCTTAATTAACTTATTCATTTTATAGATAATGGAAAATAAGACCCACCATACATAAGTGGCATTTCCAGGAACATGGCTAGTGTCAGAGGATGGTACTAGTATTTTCCTTCTTTTTCTTTTAATTTTACTTTTGTGTTAATTTGTTTTGTTCTTTCCCTGAAGAAATAAATAAGACATTTAATGAGATGACTTATAGGTATTAACAACTTTTTATTATGTTTAAATGACTTAGCAGAGAACTCTAGAAGTTAGCAAGTATTCTTGCAAACTTCATATTTTTTGGAAAATATCTCAATATCAAATGGAGAAGAAATCTTTGCTTCTCTAGCTGAGAAACAAGACCTACAATATAGACATAGAGGGATTTAAAAACCCAGCTTCTTTTTAAAATTTTTTTTAGATTGTATTTATTTATTTAAGAGGGAGAGAGAGAGTATGTGAATGCAAGCAGGGGGAGGAGCAGAGGGGAAGGAGCAGAGGGGGGTGGAGAGGGAAAGAATCTCAAGCTGACTCCACTCTCAGTGTGGAGTGGGCCATGGAGCTCGATCCCACAACCCTGAGATTATGATCTAAGCTGAAACTAAGAGTCAGATGCTCAAGTGACTGAGCCACCCGGAGCCCTGAAAAAAAAAACCCAGCTTCTAAACAGTTATTCTATATTCAATTTGCTTCCTCTTCTCCTTTTCATAACTTTATCCTTGATGTTGTGAGCAGAATTGCATTGAAGATATAATACTAACACCTGTGCCTTTATGGAGCTATGTTCTTGTGTGGGTCTCAGATCTTAAAAAATACGATTAAAAGCACACTTGCTTTTAACAATTTACATTAATTAAATTAATTAACTAATTACTTTAATTATATTACACTGTAATTACATCACATTACATTAATTGATTTACATTAATTAAATTAACAAACTTAACAATTATGTAGAGAAAATTCCATGTAACATGTATTTTACAAATAGGTCAAAGTAGGCTTCACCAAACAGGGAGCTTTTAAATGGAAAACCCTAAAGCAAGAGAAGCAATTATCCATGCAAGGAATAGTCATTAGGAAAATTCCAGGCATAAGAGACATGTGGAAACATCTTGAGACAGCAAAGTTTTGGCTATATTCAGTTCAGAGAATACTTGTATGTTTAAAGTATGGTTGCTTGGTGGCAGAGGGAAAGAATATACTAGGTTGGAGAGACAAGCGGAGGCTAACTCTTGAAGGTCCTTGCAGGACATGTGAGAACTTCAGATTTTGTTTTTAATGCAATAAGAAGTCACTAATATAAATAAGAGAATAATGTTTTAAGAACTTTAAAACATGATTTTGTGTAAAAACGGATTAGAGTGGGATAAGAATTGAAAAGGCAGTGTGATTTGGGTGTTGTTACAGGAAGTTTTCTCTCGGTATTATAAATGGTTATTTTTTATTCAGCTGTAGTATATGAGACCCACCTGCAAGAACCAACTAAAGAACTACTTGGCATTTATAATTCAGGGCTATTGACAATGATTTGTATAAGAAGAAAAAAGGTAAACCTTTCACATAGCAATATGATTTGATCTTCTGGAGCCTTAAAAAAGAAAGAAAATAAATTAAAACCTAAAATATGGGGAAGCAAATGTTCTAAAGTCTACATATAGACACATAATATTAAGATCCAACAGAAAGCTTATGTATTTAGGCTCCTGCCTTTAACCATGTACCAGGCTGAGTTCGGAAAGAAAACAGAGGGGTAATGGGCCATACTTTAGGGAGCCTACTAGATTAGAAAAATTCCCACTGTTTGCCTTGTTTCATGGTTTAGCACCTGCCAAAGCTGAGTTTCTCAGTAAAATGTATCTATTAAGCTGTGTTGGTGAAATTATTCAATTTTATTTTATTTTACATTTTGGTGAAATTTAAATAGGGCATTTCTTCTCTGATCCTGAGGGAGTCAGCCAGTGTTTTCTATTGGTTGGTGGTTACTTGTGAGTCAGTTAGGCAATGCAGGTTTTTAAAGAATTCATGTAAGGAAGAGTGGAGTTGAGCGGTGGGTAATGGTTATAATCTCTCATCAGTAAGGGCTAGAGATGTTACGACTTTCTGGAAATGAGGCAAATGGTGCATCAGATCTCTCTTTATCTGTAGGTTCTTATTTGTTAGCAGGCCTCACGACTAAGTAGGACTACCCATCAGGGATACTATATAGCACTCACTACTGGTGATACCTTATGCAAATTTCCATATTTCTTTGATTCTGAGACATGCTTTTTTCCTTCACATTTTAACATCTTTAAACTTGGGTTGGTATTAAATTGATGTGGGTAATAAGGAGGGTACGTATTGCATGGAGCAATGGGTATTATACACAAACTATGAATTATGAAAGACTACATAAAAAACTAATGATGTACTGTATGGTGACTAACATAACATAATAAAAAAATAAATTTAAAAAATAGATTAAGCATGTGAATTAGTGAAATGTTAATGTGGAGTTTTGAATATGTTGTTTCAAAAATATTTTGTTGCAGGATGTCAAAAAAAGAACAATAACTACCTATAACTCTCAGAATATAATGGATTAAAAATATATTTCAAAAGAATAAAGATAGAAAGCTTGGAAATTAGGGAAATAAATCAGGGAAAAGAAAAAAATGAAATTAAGACTGGCTAGAAGCAGGTAAGGAATAAGATTTTATAGGAGAAAACTTTTTAAATGTATAGAGCAGAAAGATCAGCACCTTTATCTTCTTTTTCTTCATCTCATGCCTTAAGTCTCATACCTTATTAACAGAGAAAACACATATATACTAGAACTCCAGTGAACAAAGAATTGTCAATGAATATTATGATATGAAAGAACTTCTTGAACTATAAAGGATGAATTGAATTTAAAATGTTATTCATTACTTGTGTGACTAGAAATGGTTGACAGAATTGATCAAAGGAAGCTAGTGTCCAAATTATTTACATATTATACAGTTGGTAGTCAAAATACTGAATTTACTTTGAAAACAGGTATAGAACTAGAATCAATATACATTTGATATAATATGATTTTTAAAAATATACTTATTACTTGTATTTATATCAGGACATCATGTACTATTTTCAGTCTCTGAGTTTCCTACTAGGTTTGATGAAATAAATTGTTGTTTGTAGAAGCAGAGTAAGTGAGATATCAGGATAGAGGGCTGAAACATTTTTAAACTTGAAAAAACAGCCTTTTCTAGGTGAGGTATTTTACTCTTATTGACAGATTTAATAAAAATCACCATCATGTATTTTCTATGGCTAATTGTAGATATTTTTCATGAGGAACTGAGACGAAAGCAAGGGAAAAGTTAAATGATCAAGTAGAACACTTGAGTAATTCAAAGTTTTTTGGTATCCTCTTCAACTTATGGTTTCCTCCTATTTGTCTGTAGACACCAAGGACTTTTACTAGCAAGATCATTGTCTCCTGTCATGCTACCTTGATTAGGGTAGGAGATAGATTAATGTTTCTGCCCCCTGAAAGGAAAAGTTCCATAATTAACTGGGACACTGCACACTACATCTTCAGTGAACTGTGGTTGGCTCTTTAGGAGCTCTTTCCTTCCTGCAACATTCCTCAGGATCAGTTTCCTCTTTAACATTTGTTTGCTACTTGAGCCCTGTCCTGTATCTTAATCTACTTGTCTGTGTCTACTATACCATTTACCTTGTATTTTGCTGATCCTGACCTTGTTTCCGACCCTTACTAAGTAAGTACAGGCAGGAGTACCATGTTGGTTGGTTACCATTTGAAGCCATACCTCCCAGATCAGCACGAACCTCCTCTGGTGTGGTAAAGACCATGGCTTTAGACAAACTCTGTGATGGAATAGAGCCGAGAGCCACAGTGCTACAGGAAATGGCTGTTGCATGAAATTATCTGCTACTATGCAGATCTGATTTCTCCTTTTCTTTTTCAACACCTACCATAATTAAGCCTGATTTTATTATATAAAATTCCTTGACTACTGATTTTATGTCTGGTCTTTTTCTTTGCCTCCCATATTTATATTTCAGAAAAAAATAGATTTTTTTTAAAAGAGGAAAGCCTAGACACTTTTTTGGAAAGGTCTGTTGTATTCTGAGTGTTTGCTGTGCTAATAGTGTCTTTCTAAGTAAAGTGCCCATAGCCCTTTCTGAATAAAGTACCCAGAAGTGTTTCCTTGTGCATGAGTTGCCATGTTCTATATGATGTAGTTCAGATGTTCTAGTTTAAAACTAGGTCTGGGATTAGAACTTGAACCTAAGATAGCAATCCTTAAATTTCTCAAAAACCTATTAAATAGCTTGAGAAAATATCCATTAGGGAGACCTGCTAAAACCAACTAGTTAATTTCTCTTTTTTGGGAGAGTATGTATAGGAGAAAGGCCAGGAAACTTAAAGAACACAGCTTTAATAAACTGACAGAGAAAATGCATGTATGTGCAAAGCCCATTGAAACAGAGAGGCAAATGGGAGAGACAATATAGTGAGTAGCTGTAATAGAAGTAGATATGGCCACAATAAGCCGACAGAAAGCTGAATATCTGGGCCTTTGTAGCAATTAAGACAAAGCAATGGAATGCCCACTAGACAGCAGACCAGATAAGCTTCCATTTGCTTCTGAATCATTTTCTGTTTCTTTATGAGTGCTCAATTATTCAGCTACTTAGTATTTTGTCTTTCTTACTTTACTGTTAACATTATAGTTAATAGTTAATTATAACATTATAGTTAATTAACTGGATTAACCTATGAGTCTGTTCATTTTAATTCTAAAGGGTTCAAACACAAAAATTATCTAGTGCAGTGGTTCTTAGTATGACTCCCAGGCCGCCATCATCATCATCATTTCCTGGAAATTTGCTAAAACTGCAAATTCTTAGGCCCTTCTCCAAACCTAGTGAATCAGAAACTCTGAAAGCAGGACCTGTGTTTTACACCATCCAAATGATTCAAAGCACACTATAGTTTGCAGACAACAAATCTCATAATCTAGGGTACCCTCTTATTTTATAAATTATGAAAATGATGTGTATTCTTCCTTGGGTAACTTCTAGATGCCAGAAATTAAATAATTAAATTATTACAAATATCTAATTTTCATGATCACCTGAAGATGTATATATTATTATTTCTATTTTATAGATCATGAACCAGTAATTTAAAGAGGATGAGTAATTTTTCCAAAGACATATCTGTCTTTGGACACACACACACACACATACACACACGCACGAACCAGTAGCTGAATTGAGGTTAATAATACAAAAATATCTCATGTGCCTGAGTCTAACACCATTACTGCATCTACTGTTATATAACACTCCCTAAAAATAGGATATGTAGAGATGTGATTTGCTAATCATCATTCCAAAAATCAGTTGCAGAGTCAAGATAAAAGCGAGGTTTTCTGTTCCTTATTTTGCCTCTTACAGCTAATACAGATTGCCATTTCCTATAAAATCATAGTATAGACCAGTGAAACAGAAGACAGAACTCAGCAACAGATTACTCTGTCTAAAAACTTGCCATATGATAGGGGAGGCACTACAACGATAGTTGTTCAATAAATGTGATGACAAATTTGATTCTCTGCCTGGTGAAATGAAGTTGGGCCTCTACTTCATATGATACACAAAGGTGGTTTATAGGTTAATAAAACGTGACCAGAAACAACAGCAACAACAACAACAAAATAGCACAGTTAACCTTAAACCATGAAAGAAGTATCTTGTGACATAGAGGTAGGAAATGTTAAACAAGTTAGCAATAGTGTAAAATTAGTGGATTAAATTATGATAAAGATTTCTGTTCTGTGAAGGAAACTACAGACAATGTTAAAAGATGAGTAAAAGATCTCTCAGTCTAACAAAAGATTAGTATTTAGAATAAACAAGGAATCCTTGGAAATTCTATACAGGAATTTCAGGAAGCCTAATAAAAATATGAATAAGCAGTTCACACACAATAACCAAGTCTAAATAACTATGAAGAATGAAGAAATGACCGGTTGGATTTGAATTTAGAAAGTACCACATAAAGCATTGTGGTATGACTTTACATCCATCAGCATGGCGAAAGTTTAAAAGCCTGCTAATAATATTAAGTGTTTGTGATTATGTGGGGTGTACTAGTTATCTATTGCTGCATGACAAACAACCCCAAAACTTAGTGGCTTAAATAATAGAACACGATTTTGCTCATTAATCTGCAGCTTTGTCAGGGCTTCCTCCACTTCGGCTCTACTTGTCAATTAAAGTGAAGTTTGGGGGATAAAATCCTCTGATGGCTTGTTTATTCAACTACGAGCTATTGATACTGGCTGTTTGCTGGAACACCCACACATGGCCTCTCCATCCGGCCTTGACTTTCTCACAACATGGTGAAAGAGTCCCAAAGCCAGAGTCCTGAGAGAGTGAGTGTACACAGCAGAAGTCCTATTGTCATTTTATGATCCAACCTCAGAAGTCACGCAGCATCTCTTGCTTTGTTGAGACAGTCATTAAGGACTTTCCCAGTTCAATGCCTCCTGATGGGAGAATGGCAAAGTTCTGGAAGGGTATGTGGAACTGAAAATATTGCTCTGGTGAATTTTATATGGTATAAGTTGCTACATGAAGAAAATAGAACTCTTCCTACATTATGGTGGGATTGTAAGCTGATACATTTTGGGGAAAAAATTAGAGAAATAATGGAATGAAGTATAGTACATCTTAATACCCAAGCAGTCCTGTTCTGGGATATATACTTCCAAAGACATGCAACACTAGTCCTTAAGGCTGCATACACAGGGACATTTAATATAGTCTTGTTTGTGACAGTGGGAGTTGAAGTGAGCCTAACTTGTGGGAGTGGATGAATATGGTAGCATCACACTATGTAAATTTAGATAGCACTTGGAAGATGAATTAGATTAATATAGAGAATATGTTTAGATTTTAAAAAATGGTGTTTAGGACTAGAAAAAAATGAACAATATACAAACAAAACACCACTGAAATGTTCCAAAGATAAGTACATATATAAGAAATAAAGATATCAGTTTGAAAGTTAATATTTTAATGTTAATTATTGTCATGTTAATTACTATATATAGTGTAATAGTATAATAGGTAATAGTAAACCATCACTATACATCCTCGTAAGGCTTCTGAGTAAGTTAAAAAAATTGACTAAAATGCAGAATTTAAGTGACTTCACTGTATGTGGAAATCCCAAATGTTATAGATTCTCAGCAGTAATATTAGTGATTTTCCTTGTGTGTTGCTTCAATTTACTTCATTTTGTTTTTTAGTTAAGTAAAAAGATTTGTTAAGGAAAGAAATAGATTAACTAAGGTAAAGGACATTCTAGACACCTGGTTAATGATATCTGTTTTTCCTTAAGTTTTCTAGAAAACTGCCAGACTCACAAATAAAAATTACAGGTGGTATGAAGGTCAAATAAATAAAAATGGTCCAAACCTACATGTCTTTAATAGTATTTTTATATTTGTGAACTGAAGATTTTGATTTATATATATGTTCAATTTAGATTGGGAAAGGAGGGGCACCTGGGTGGCTCAGTCATTAAGTGTCTGCCTTCGGCTCAGGTCGTGATCCCAGGGTCTTGGGGTCAAGCCCTGCATTGGACTCCCTGCTCAGCGGGGAGCCTGCTTCTCCCTCTCCCACTCCCCCTGCTTGTGTTCCCTCTCTCTGTCAAATAAATAAATAAAAATCTTAAAAAAAATAGATTGGGAAAGGTAAAATTTTTGCTGATTCATCATTAACATGTGAGTAAAGAAATCTATTCTTTACCTAACAAAATAAAATAACTTATGTATAACATTTCTATTTTAGGTTCTGTTGAAGAATCCAATATTTACATGCCTAGCTCTGACCAAAGCTTCAGAATCTTTAGTTTTTATTGGAGCTTCTGAATATTTGCCTATATACATAGAAAATCAGTTTTTATTAACACACTCTACAGCAACTAAAATTGCAGGTAGACTTTTTCTGCTCATTGTACTCATTTTGAAGTTTTTATATAAAGTTTTCTTATATGTTTTTATGAAATATTGGAACTAAGCATTAAGTAGAAGTAATAGCATTTGCTCAAGTTTCATTTATCTTATTATTTTTCAATGATTCTATATATTACTCAGTGCTCATCAGTGTTCATCACAATAAGTGTACTCTTAATCTTCTTTATTTTACCTATTCCCCTATCCACCTCCCCTGTGGCAACCACCAGCTTGTTATCTGTAGAGTCTGGGTTTTTGTTTCTCCCTTTTTTTTTTCCATTTGTTTTGTTTCTTAAATTCCACATGTAAGTGGAATCATATGGTATTTGTTTTCTCTGACTGATTTATTTTGCTCATTATTATACCCTCTAGGACCATCCATATTGTTGTGAATGGCAAGATTGCATTCTTTTCATTCCCTTGTATGTACATTCCACATTGTCTTTATCCATTCATCTATTAGTGGACACTTTGGCTGCTTTTATAATTTGGCTTTGTAAATAATGCTGCAGTAAACATAGGGAGGCATATATCCCTCCGAATTTGTGCCTTGTATTCTTTGGAAAAATTCCTGGTAGAGGAATTACTTGATCATAAAATAATTGTATTTTTAATTTTTTGAGGACTTCCATACTGTTTTCCACAGTGGCTGTATCAGTTAGCATTCCCACCGACAGCGTACAAGGGTTCCTTTTCCTCCACGTCTTTGCCAACACTTGTTTTGATTCTAGCCATTCTGACAGGTATGAGGTGATAGCTGATTGTGGTTTTAATTTGCATTTCCCCGATGATGAGTGATTTTTAAATGTGTCTGAAATGCGTCTCTTGTAGGTAACATATAAATGCTATTTTATTTTTTTTATTTGAGAGAGAGAGAGGTGGGGAGAGGGGCAGAGGGAGAGAGAGAGAATCTTAAACTTTTTTGTGTTTTTGATCACTTTTTTTAAGGGTCTCATTGATATTCTCCACTCTTTTCTCAAGTCCAGTGAGCATCTTTATGATCTTTACTTTTAATTCTCTATCAGGCATACTACTTATATCTGTTTCACTTAGATCTCTTGCTGTGGTTTTATTTTGTCCTGTTATTTCATTTGGTACATATTCCTCCGTCTCCTCATTTTGTCTAACCCTCTGTGTCTGTTTCTCTTTGTTAGGGAGGTCAGCTGTGTCTCCTTATGAAGAAGAGGTCCTATAGTGCTTTTCAGTGCAGAGCCCTCTGTTCACCAGAACCTGGCACTTCAGGGGTGTCTCCTATGTGTGTTGCTTGTGCCCAGCTCTTGTGTCCCTGCTAAATTTTTCTTTCAGTCCATTCAACTGAAGAGGCTCTCTTTACCTGTTGTGGGCAGTGTTAAGTCCCCAGCTGGGGTTGGGCACACAGTTTTAACGAGGTATACCTCGTTTAACAAAGTAAACCTCCTGAAGTATACCTCCTGCTGCTGCCGGGACCGAGGCCCTTAAAACATTTGAGCTGGGAGGTATATGGTGTTGGCAAGGTTTGCACCAGTGTTCTGGGGGAAGACTTCTGCAGACACTGGGACTGAGGCAGATGTGACTGGAAAGGGTGAATCCCTCGAAGACTGGGGGTCCAGAGTACTGTGTAAGCAAGTTTGTTAGTGAATATGGGCACAACTCTGGAGGAACATAAATCTTTAATAGACAGTAATCATGCTTACCTTTTGATCCAGAATAAAACATTATCTTTATTTTACTTGACAGTAAATGTATCTTCTCTTAGTTCCAGGAGGGACACAATCTCTGTTTTCCAAAACTATAAGCAAACTTGCCTTCTGTTATTGAGGAGAACACTATCTCTATTATCCAAGTCTGTTTTTCACTATACAAATATCCTTGAAGAGATAGGACTAAGATCAGTCAGTGATTCTGCTTGCTAGATATGCAGTAACATGAGATACATGGAGAATTGCTGTCCAATAAATATGATAGTAATTCTATTACATTATTTCTATAAAGATTGTCAGATTAAGCAGACATCTAGTATGTTACTTGCAAGAGGCATTCCTTAAATATGAGGACATGAAAAGATTGAAAGTCAAAGGATAGAAAAAGTTCTACTATGTGAATGCTAACCAGAAAAAAAACATGGTATAACTATAGTAATTTTAAATTAATATTCCTCAAAGCGAGAGGCATTACTTGTTGTGAAGAGATCTTTTATAATGACAGCAGAGTCAGCCAGTGAGGTAGATGAAGCAATTATACGTGGGCATGCCCTAAACAATGTAGGTTTAGTGTTTTTTTTTTTAAGATTTTATTTATTTATTTGTAAGAGAGAGAAAGAGAGTACAAGCAGGGGGAGCAGCAGGCAGAGGGAGAAGGAGGCTCCCCACTGAGCAAGGAGCCTGATGTAGGACTTTATCCCAGCACCCTAGGACCATGACCTGAGCCCAAAACAGACATTTAACTGACTGAGCTACACAGGCATCCCAACAATGTAGCTTTAAAACAAATATTTGGGTCAATTAGATATTGGTGATATTGAGTCAATTAGATATCCTCTACCTCACTATGTACACAACTACCAGTTCTAGATGTATCGTAGATCTAAATGTGAATGGTAAAACTGTAAAGCTTTTTAGAATAAAACATAGGAAAATATTTAATGGCCTTAACCACAGATTTTTTACATAGGACAGAAACCACATAACCACAAGGGGAAAAAATAAATGGTATTACACTAAAATTTAAGAACTTCTGTTCATCAAATGTCAGCAGAAAGAGTAAAAATGGAGACAATCTTTTCAATAGAAGTATTCTACAAAGAATTTATGTCTAGAATATGTAAAAATAGGGGCACTTGGGTGGCTCACTTGGTTAAGCATCTGCCTCTGACTCAGGTCATGATCCCAGGGTCCTGAGACTGAGCCCCACATCTGGCTCTCTGCTCAACAGGGAGTTTGCATCTCCCCTTCCCTTTCCCCCTGCTTGTGCATGCTCTCTTTCTTTCTCCCTCTCTGTGAAATAAATAAAATCTTTAAAAAAATAGAACATGTAAATATATCTGTCAATAATCCAATAAAAATGGACAAGAGACTTGAAAAAGTACTCAATAGAAGATGCTATCCCTTGACCAATATTCATATGAAAGTGGGTTCCCCTTAATTGGTTTTTAGGGAAATGCATTTTAAAATGCATATTCATTCACCACAATGGCTAAAACGAAAAAGGGAAATACATGTTAGCATGGACATGGAGTGGCAGCATTTCATCCACTACTAGTGAAAGTGTAAATTGGTTTAACCATTTTATATCTGTTTGGCAGTATCATGAAAATCAGAACATATACATATTCCCTCCTTCAGGAATTCCACTCCATGTTACACACCAAGCATAAGTTCCTCTCTTAAGAATACACCTGGAGGAGGTGCCTGGGTGGCTCAGTTGGTTGAGTGACTGCCTTCGGCTCAGGTCATGGTCCCGGATCCTGGGATCGAGTCCCACATCGGGCTCCCAGCTCCACAGGGAGTCTTGCTTCTCCCTCTGACCTTCTCTCTCATGCTCTCTCTCTCTCAAATAAATAAAATCTTTTTTTAAAAAAAAGAATATACCTGGAGGAAGTACAAATGTTTACAAAAAGACATGTACATGAATTTTTAAAGTTGCACCACAATTCACAATATCACAGTGAGTAAGTTGTGGTATATGTGTATTCTAGAATGCTATTCATCAATAAGGCATCATCTATTGTCATATATAAAAACGGGTGAATTTTTCAACATCATACAAACAAAAGAATCCTTAATATGTACATACTTTATGATCCATATTTTATAAAATCCTATAAGTGCATGAAAGAGCCTTTGATCTTCTGGCAGTGTTGGATTTTTGATCTGGGTGGTAGTTTCATAGGAATAGTCACTTTGAAAAGTCATCAGCATGTACAGTTGTGATTTGTGTACTTTTCTGTACACCAATGAAATCTTTACATAAGAAGTTAAGTGGAAGTTCTGTGCATTGGTTTAATTTTCAACTATTTTGTTTCCTTTTGGGGTAGACTTTACACTTGATCTTAGCCAAAAGGCCGAGAAGCGACTGGGGGTAGACTTTAAAGAGTTAGCCATTTAATTGTTGAACTCCCTGTGCCCAGTATTTTCTTATTGCCTAGGGCAAGAGCCTGACAGCCAATATTTTCCTAGCTGAGTTGGGTTCTCAGTTTTTTGCTCACAAAAGTTTGTGGTTTTCCCAAATCTGTAGTTGTTGGGTTCAAGCTGAATAAACCAAGGGCCCGAATAAACCTTCGGGCTTACTTCTCATCCTCTGAAGTCTCCTGATTCAGTTCTAATTCCCACAATTTTCTTGATAAATATTGCCCTGATTCTATTTATTTGTACTTTTTTTGCTCTCTAATGAATTTATTTGTGAATGTCTACCTTTTTTCAAACATTCATATGTTTACTTTGTGCCCGGACACTTTTCTAAGCAATTAAATATTGACTCATGTAATTCTCCTAACAACCTTATCATGGTGGTATAATTATTTATAGATTTTCCTTAGTAGCATTTCATATATTCAGGTGTAATTTTCCTTATTTTTCTGTTCTAAGTATTTTTAAATTATGATTCTCATCATATTTTTACTTAAGTCATGTCTTACTAAGAAAAGATTTTAGTTTTTAAATATGGTTTTGTTTTTCTTTTTCTTTTTTTAAAGATTTTATTTATTTATTTATTTATTTATTTGACAGAGAGAGATTACAAGTAGGCAGAGAGGCAGGCAGAGAGGAGGAAGCAGGCTCCTCGCCGAGCAGGGAGCCAAATGCAGGGCTCGATGCCAGGCTCCATGCGGAGCTTGATCCCAGGACCCTGAGATCATGACCCGAGCCGAAGGCAGAGGCTTTAACCCACTGAGCCACCTAGGCACCGGTTTTTCTTTTTAAATAACTATTCACCTGGAGTAATACTTTCCATATCTTTAGTAATGTTGTAAGCTAAGTCTTTGTTTATGAGAAAGCTGAGTCAAAATACTTTTCTTATGGATTTTTAATTTTCTGGGTAATTTTAACATAATTTATTTTATACAGCGTCATTAAATATATATAGGTTTATGAACTACATTTCATGGCACTTTTTAATTTTTTTCTTTTCAGACTTTCCTTTAAAAAATACCCAAATTAATAATTTTTTTTAATAATATTTTTTTAATAGTTAAGCTTTATCCATTTACCATCATTGGGGATTCTGACATTTTTAAGTAACTTTTAACTTCTTACTTATATTTCTTTATTTATTACCCTTCAATTTGCTTCTTTTCCCCCCTACTATCCTGTCCTCTCTCAGTGGACTCATTTCTCTTTTTCATTTTATTCCCTTTGTTTTGTTCAGGAGATTTTAACTACCCACTGATAGTTCACTAGCCCCACTCTTCAAAGTGTGAGTACAGGTGTTCATATCATGTCTAGATAATTTTATCACTTTATGAATTAGCTATAATTATTCTTTTGCAAGTAACATGCTATTTGGCAGGTTTTACAATTTTTTTTCTTTATTCTTGATGGTATGAAGTTTTCTTACCTTCTGTATATCTTAGGATAGATTTAATTATTTACTCTTAATCCTTCTCTGTAGTTGGAGTGTTCTTTTACTCCCAGAACTAATTTTTTTAAAGATTTTTAAAATTTATTTGACAGAGATAGCACAAGTAGGCAGAGAGGCAGGCAGAGGGAGAGGGAGAAGCAGGCTCTCCACCGAGCAGGGAGCCCAATGAGAACTACTATATTTTTTTAATGGTGGAAATTTCTCGTTCTCAGTTTCCATTTTTCATGTATTATTTCTCTGGAATTTATTCCGTTATACTTCTCACAAGTCCTATAAAGCACTTCGTAGTGCCTCTTATTCTGTTCCCACTGTGTGTTTTTTTTAAAAGTTACTTTCTGATTAAACTTATAAAAAAAATTTGAAGATAGCACAGACAGCTCCCATACACTGCACACCTGGTTTCCCCTTTTATTAACATCTTACGTTAGTATGGTAGTTTTGTTATAATTAATGCCAACACTAAGTAAAGTCAATATTTTATTTTTATTTCCTTTGCTTTTACATAATATCCTTTTTTCTATCCCAGGACCTCATTCAGGATACATTATATTTAGTTATATCTCTTAGGACTCTATTGGGTTTGACAGCTTCTAAGTCTTCCATTGTTTTTTATGACTTTGACAGTTTTGAGGAGTGCTGGTCAGGTATTTTTTAGAATGTTCCTTAATTGGGAGTTGTCTGAGCCTTTCCTTCCTGTGATTAGACAGGAGTTACAGGTTCAGGTTTTAGAGGAAGGATCACAGAAGTAAAGTGGCATTTTCATCAAATCATATCAACGGTGCATACTATCACCATGGCTTACTGTTTTTGAATTCTTCAACTGGGTAATATTTGATCTTGTTCAAAGATCTTTTTTATCATATTTCTCCACTGTACTCATTGTCCTTTTAGTGTTCTCTTCCAATTTATTAACTTTTTCAAATGTCTCTGGTCTGGGACTTTAGTTTTTATTTTAGCAATTAGATTTTTAAATGTCCAGGTTTATTATTTTTTTATTCATCTGATATTATTTCATTCCTTTATCTTTTTATTTTATTACTTCTTTTTATGGAAGTTAAACTTTCATTTATCTTTTTGAACATTCTAAAATTACTTATTTACAAGTCTCCCACAGACCCTCAATGATATGCATTTAATACGATGTTCATGGGACTTTTTTTTTTTTGCCTTATATTTCTCTTGCTATATTCCTATCTAAATCNATTTTTTTATTCATCTGATATTATTTCATTCCTTTATCTTTTTATTTTATTACTTCTTTTTATGGAAGTTAAACTTTCATTTATCTTTTTGAACATTCTAAAATTACTTATTTACAAGTCTCCCACAGACCCTCAATGATATGCATTTAATACGATGTTCATGGGACTTTTTTTTTTTGCCTTATATTTCTCTTGCTATATTCCTATCTAAATCTACCACTTTATGTTTGGAGCAAAGGAGATTACATCAATGTATGTATTTACTGTGATACTTTCATATGACTGTTTTCTAATTATATGTCTTCTTCCTCCTCTTCCTTTTCCTCCTCCTGCTTGCCTCTGTCTAATCCTTTATGCTTGATTGAAAAGAAAACTATTTCTCATAATGACTATTCTGAAATTCCATTTTGTTGTGAGATTATTAATATTGCACATCCATTCATAGAATCAGTGGGTGGCTTAGTTTGATTTTTGATAATGAATCTCTGTTTCTGAACTCTTGTCATGGGCATGTCTCTTGCTGTTAAAGTATAAATCCAGGCAACTATGCAATAATAGCTCCGAATAAGATAGTTCTCATCTTCGGTTTTGCATGGATTAAGTTCTGGGTTTATCTTAGATGCCATTACCACATAGGAGCAAGACTTCTCCGTCATTCCAGTCTATAGCTTTAGCCTTACTCCCAAATTTGTACTTCTCTTAAGATTTAGGTTTGTTGAGATGTTTATCATGCCTTTAAGTTTTCATTGTCTTTTTATTTAAATCTATGTTTGATGTATGTTTAGAGCAGGGGGATTGCATTAGCATATGAATTTTCTGTACTATCTTCAGCTGACTATTTTTTTTTTTTTAAAACTGTTTTCTTCTCCTCCTCCTTTCTTTTAGGATTTGTTTTACTTCCAGGAGGTGGACTTGGCCAGCTTCTGGGAGGTATCATTGTTTCCACGTTACACATGTCTTGTAAAGCCCTTATGAGATTTATAATGATTACATCTGTTATATCACTTATATTCTTTGGGTTTGTAATTTTTGTACACTGTGCTCCAGAACCATTTGCTGGGATCAATGAAGATTATGCTGGGTAAATATTATTTTGCATATTAGATTTTTACATTCAAACCAACAATGTATTTCTCAGTTAGGTACTAATTATCTAGTAACCCTGTAAGTTTATACCATCCTTGGAATTATTCAACATGTAAAATAAATATAAAGCATACTTTCACCTTTCATATTAAGGGCAGAAATATCATGATGGTAGCTTGTGACATGGCTGTTAATGCATAAAGTACTAAAGAAAAAAAAGGTATTGAAATGATTCAGAACCAAGAAGTAATATTCTGTATTAAAGTGGCTAACAGCTGAGAGACAACACTGTCTATATGAAGCCTTGCCTTGTGTTCCTAAATTGGTATATCTGCCTTTTTATAGACATCAAAGAATAGAACTTAAGTACATCTGAAAGTATGTATAAGTAATATCTCCTTTAAGCTAAGCATGCAAAAATTCAAGGAACTTGGCAGAGATTGATATTAAACACAGGGAAACAGAATTTGAATAGAAAACCTAAGGACTGAGCAAGAAAAATAAGTAAAAAAAATAAAAATTTCATTTTTACTTACAATGGAGTAGCTTGTGGCATACCAATGCTCCCACTGAGAAAAACTATAAAAAAACTGAATCAAGTTTAAAAGATTTGTCTCAAGGCATCAGAGGATTGTTTAGGCAAATAGAAATTCAAAGGCCAAAATTCTGGAAGAAGGCAGACGGTTAAGAAGAGAAACAAATTTCTGCCTTTGGATACTTTAGAGATATTTGCTAATTCTCAGCATTGGCAAGAAGCTGAGAATTTGGGCAAAGGTCTGGGCAAAAAGCATCTAGTTAGATGACAAGAAATCAGCACACATTTGTGACATATGCATCAACCTAAAGACACAAAAATAGGGTTGGGCAGGATATCAGAGAGAAGATAGAGATAGACAAATGAGAAAATACTCCGTTGGGTCTTCACTCAGTACTTTTGCTGAATTATGAATGTAAGAGGCTGAAATCAAGCAGGAATCTTAGAAAAAGTAGAGGAAAAGGCTAGCAGTACTGTGATACTCTGTAGATGAGAGTGAGTTTAGAATCCACTGGGGAGAGGAACTGCGATGAACACTGCGTGTTCTCTGATATCTCTGTAAGGCTAAGACCTAAGAGTGAGGGCGTTCCAGAAGTTCTGTAGCCTAGCCAGGAGTTAATTTGATCTCTAACTGGATTAATTTGGTTAGCCAGCAGAAAAACTAACTAGCAGCAGAAAAAACTAACTCTTAAAAAAAATAATACCAAAAATTATCAGACAAAGCAGACAATAGGATAGATCACAGGGGATCCAGATATCATCATGATCAAATAAGAATGTTAAAATAATATTGATATGAGCAGTAATACAAATGACTATGAATTTCTCTTCAGAAGAAATTCAGAAGAGAGTAAAACAATATCTTTAGAATCCTGAAAAACAACCCCCCCCAAAACCCCTCGACTTATAAATCATTATCCAGTGAAAATATCCTTCAAGAATGAAAATGAAATAAAGATATTCTCAGGTGAAGGATAACTCATAAAATTTGTTATTAGCTCTAAAAGAAGTTATTAAGTATTTTCTCAGTCTGGAGCAAAATAATCCTAGAGGAAAACCTGAAGGATAGAGGAAGATTAAAACAAGTGATAAATATACTAGTAAGTAGACTAATTTTTCATCTTAAGTTTAAAATACATGTAACTATTGAAAGAAAAGAAGTATAATGTCTGGTGTAGTTTTTTCAAAGGTTGTATGTGTTATACATATGACAACGGTAAAGGGAGAGAAGAAAAGGACCTCTGTGTTTATAAGACTTCTACATTTTAAGTATCATGGAAAAATATCAACTCGAAGTAGAAAAGTAGGTATATATATATACATATAATTTAGGCATCTGTTTATATCTGTACTTCTTGTCTTTGTATGGTCTGCACACTAAGATTGTTTTTATACTAGTAAGTGTTGTGAAAACAATAAAGGACAATAGGATTTATAGTTTCTACTCCAGTATGTAAAGAGCTTGTAAGTCATCACTCTCATCCTCACAATAATTGAACAAATAAAAAAATCAACAGCAGAGGTCAGCCTGGGAAAACTGCTGCCGCCTGAAGTGGAGAGACAGACAAATAGAATTATAGTTTACTAGGAGCAGAAGCCTTTGGAACCGAATATTAAACAGCACTTGACCAATTGCCAGAGGGGGAACATGGAATAACTTCAGAGTTAAAATCTACTGGGGACCCAGTTGTAGGAGGACCCCACACACTCTCATGACTCTAAACATCCAGGTGTTCTACCAGGTTCTCATGGTGGAGACTAAAAGAAAAATCCTCTTGTGTTTGGGCAGGAGGAGTGGGAAAATGACAATTTGAAATATGCCGAAGAGAAGTCTGCTGTCTGTACCAGAAGCCTTACCGTGTAGGAAGCTTCTTTACCAGAGTTTCCCCTGCCAAACTTTAAAAAGGAGGGAAATCAGACAAGTCAATCCTTCTCTAACCTTCCTGTCTAACATAAAGGAAGGGAGAAAAAGGGCCAGGAAAAGCTTCTGAAGGTCACAGCTTAGAGACTCCGGCGCATTGGGGCGGAAACGGACACAAAATCTAAGATTTAATCGTAAGGTTATGGAGTGCTTCCCCTCAGCAATATCTTACCACCACACCAATAGATATCCAGTGTGACAACAGAGAAGCACAACCGAGAGACCTGCAAGGCACACTCTATTTAATAAAAAGATACTAGGGAAACCCAAAGACAACTAGGAAGAGAGAATGAGGATACCATGGGAAACAGGCCTTTGTCACCTCGCTACCGCAAACATGAAACACAGCCTAACTCCTAGACAGATAAGCATAAACCTCATATTAAAAGGCCAGTTTACCTCTGTTTTTGTTAACATGATACATAATGTCTGACTTTCAACAAACACATTACAAGGTATTCTAAGGCCAAGAAAACATGCAAACTGGAAAAACACAGCACACATCAGACCCAGACTCAGGCATAGCACAGGTTTGGGAATGATCAGCCTGGGAACATAAAATAACTATGGTTAATATGCTAAGGGCTTTAATGGGAAAAAGTGGGCAATGAGAAAGCAAAAATGGGTAATGTAAGAGAAATAGAAATTTAAGAAAAAAAATCAGAAGTAAATTTCAGAAAGCAGAAACTATAAGAGAAACGAAGAATCCCTTTCATGGGCCCATCAGTAGACTGGAGAAAACTGAGGAAAGTATCAATGACTGTGAAGATATGTCAATAGAAACTTCTCAGACTGAAAAATACAGAGAAAAAGATGAAAAAAACTCTGGAACAGAATGTCCAAGAACTGCAGCAATTACAAAGGTATAACAAATTATAACACAAACACCAGAAGAAGGACAGAGAGGAACAGAAGAAGGGAGTATTAATGGCTGAGAATTGTCTAGAATTAACAAACACCAAACTACAAATCCAGGAAGCTTAGAGAACACCAAGAAGGATACCAAAAAAAACCAAACCAAACAAACAAACAAACAAAAAAACACAAAACCCCCCACAAAAACCAAAAACATAACTAGGCATTTTATATTCAACCTGTAGAATCAGGAAACAGTGACAAAATCCTGAAAGAAGCCAGAAGAAACAAAACCTCACTGATAGAGGATTGAGGATTATTTATCTCAGACTAATCTTACAAACCATACAAAAAAGAGAGTGAAATGAAATATTTAAAGAACTGAAAAAAAAAGCATTAACCTAGAATGCTATGTGCAATGAAATTGTCCTTCAAAAATGAAGTAGAAATAAAGATATTCTCAAATAAACAAAAAATGCGGGAATTGTAAACATGCTTTGTCAGAAATGTTTAAGGAAGTTCTTCAGAAAAAAAAAGATGGTATGAATCAGAAATTTGAGCCCACCTAAAGGAATAAAGAAACATGCTTTGCAAGTAACTTGCTTTGCAGGATATGTTTGAAGGAATTCTTCAGAAAAAAGAAAAATGACATGAGTCCGAAATTTGAGTTTATATAAAGAAACAACACCAGAGAATAAACAAATGAAGGTAGAATATTTCATTTTTTATTTTTAATAGTTGTAATTGAAGACTTGTGTTCAAAGTAGTAATGGCGATAAGATATTAAGTGTTTAAAGTCTATGGATAGTGAAATAGATGACAGAAATCTTATAACAGAGGAAGGAGGAATTGAGAATATTCTCTTATAAAGTACCTTCACTACCCATTAAGTGGTATTGTGCTATTTGAAAGTAGACTTAACTTGCTTGTATACTGGGAATTCTATGGAAACTCCTAAAACATTCTTAAGAAATGTAATTGCTGCGGCCCCTGGGCAGCTCATTTGGCTGAGCATCTGACTTGATTTCGGCTCAGGTCATGATCGTGGGTTCCTGGGACTGAGCCTCCTGTCAGGCTCTTTGTTTGTCAGGCAGTCTGCTTGAGGGTTCTCTCTTTCCCTCTCCACCCCCACCCACCCCGCTGTTCATGCACACACACACTCTATCAAATAAATAAATCTTTAAAAATAAAAATAAAAAGTATAACTCTAACAGATGAGAAAAAATAGAATCTCATAAAATACTCAATTAAAACCAGAGTAGGCAGAAAAAACCCCACAAACAAATAAACAAACAAACAAATAAAACCTAAAAGAAAAAAAAAGAGGGAAAGATGAAAACAAGAAAGAACAATTGGTTGGCATGTAATTGTTTGTAGTCATCTCTTACAATCTTTTGTATTTGTGTTGTGTCATTGTGTGTCACAAAGCATTGTATTTGTGTTGTGTGATGTCTCCTTTTTCATTCATAATTTCATTTGTTTGAGTCCTCTTTTTTTTCTTGGCAAGTCGAGCTGAAAGTTTGTCTATTTCATTTACCTTTTTAAAAAACCATAGATCTTTTCTATTGTTTTATTACTCTTTATTTCATT
Source organism: Ailurus styani (assembly GCA_002007465.1). Taxonomy (NCBI): domain Eukaryota; kingdom Metazoa; phylum Chordata; class Mammalia; order Carnivora; family Ailuridae; genus Ailurus; species Ailurus styani. Next base: position 681,176 of record LNAC01000021.1, on the reverse strand, counting down.
TATTTCTGTTCTGACCTTTGTCGTTTTCTTCCTTCTAGTAATTTTGGGCCTAGTTTGTTGTTTTCCTAGTTCCTTGATGTATAAAGTTAGGTTGTTTATTTGAGATCTTTCTTTTTTCCTAATGTAGGCATTTATCGCTGGGAACTTCACTGAGAATTTCTTTTACTGCATCCCATAGGTTTTGGTATGTTACATTTCTACTTTTATTTATCTCAAGGTATTTTTGAAATTTCTCTTTTGATTTCTCCTTTGATCCATTGGTTTTTCAGTAGCATGTTTTTAAACCTCCACATATTTGTGAATTTTCCAGTTTTCTTCTTGAAATCAATTTCTAGTTCCATACTATTGTTGAAAAAGGTGCTTGATATGATTCCACTCTTCTTAAATGTAATAAGAATTGTTTTGTGGCCTACTGTGTGATCTATTCTGGAGAATGATCCATATGTACTTGAGAAGAATATGTATTCTCCTGCTGTGAATACAATGTTGTGTAAATGTTTGTAGGTTCATCTGATCCAATGTGTAGTTAAAGTCCAATGTTTCTTTATCAATTTTCTGTCTGGAGGATCTATCCTTGTTAAAAGTAGGGTGTTTAAGTCCCCTACTATTATTGTATTGCTGTCTGTTTTTCCCTTTAGGTCTGCTAAAATTTGCTTTATATATTTAGATGTTCCTCTGTTGGATAAATAAATATTTGCAAATGTTATATTCTCTTACTGGATTGATTCTTTTTTATTATAAAATGGTATTTGTCTCTTATTACAGGTTTTGGTCTACCCCAGCTTTCTTTGGGCTTCCATTTGCATGGAATCTTTTTCATCTCTTTACTTTCAGTCTGTGTGTGTCCTTAACATTTGAAGTGAGTCCCTTGTAGGCAGTATATAGATTGGTCTTGTTTTGTTTTGTTTTGTTTTATCCATTCAGTCATTCTGTGTCTTTTGATTGGAGAATTTCATCCACTACATTTAAAGTAATTATTGATAGGTATGTACTTATTGCCATTTTGTTAATTGTTTTCTGGCTCTTTTGTAGTTCCTGTTTCCTTTTGTCTTCTCTTGCTTTCCTCCTGGTGGTTTGATGACTTTCTGCAGTGGTATGCTCAGATGCCTTTCTCTATATTTTTTGTGTGTCTACTCTAGGTTTTTGGTTTGTGGTTACATGAGGTTTACATAAAATATATTTTTAATGGTCATTGTTGAGCTCAGCTTAACCTTGAACACATACTAAAGCTCTAATTTTTTACTCTCACCCTATATTTTATGTTTTGATGTCACAATTTATGTCTTTTTACCTTGTGTATCCATTAACAAATTCTTGTAGTTATGCTTATTTTTAATAACCATATTAACCAGATAAACCTTATCTATAACTATAATCTTACCTATAATTATATGAAACTTATCATTCAGCCAAGCCTGGGCTCTTGGTTGTCTCTCAAACTTTTGTGATTGTCCAAACTACCTTCTTTGTTCTTAGTGGGTCCTGTTAGTTCAGAATGTGCTAGACCTCTCAGTGTCCCAAAGGGAAGAATAACAGTCAACACCTAGATTAAGGCTGATTGGAAGCTGGACCCTCAGGCAGTAGATAAAAAAGAGGTAGTTTGCACTCTTCCTGGGAGTTGTGTTTTTGTTTGTTTGTTTGTTTGTTTTTTGCCTGTTCCCTCTTTGCTGGGTTTGAGTGTATGGCTGCAGGAAGGTAGTCCTGTGTACATTATTGACTGCTTCTTTGGCTGCTATTGTTCTATGGGACTTACCAGTGCAAGACCTTTTGACTATGAGAGCCATACAATCCTGAGTCTCATCCTTTGGGTGACAGCCACAAAAACAGGGATGCCAGCATATGTACAAGCTGCTTCTAGGGAGATATTGGCAATTTGTAGTGAGCTGAAATGAAAAGCCAAACTTGATGTCTAATGTTTTCCCTGATCTCTGGGGAGGATTACAGTTAACCCCTACAGGCCTTCTAAATTAGAAACCTGACCCTCAAACAGCTACTTTTAAAATATTCAAATAGGCCTCTTTCAGGGAAAATGTGAAAGATGAGTATTTTTTGCTTGCTCCCTCTGCACTGAACCCTGTGGAAATAGCTGGTTAAGAACTGTTTCTTTGGGAACACCTGGGTGGCTCAGTTGTTAGGCATCTGCCTTCGGCTCTGTCATGATCCCGGGGTCCTGGGATCAAATAAATAAATAAAATCTTTAAAAAAAAAAAGGAAAAGAAAAGAAAAAGAACAGTTTCTTTGTTTGCTACAGTACTATGGAATTCTGCAAGGAGGATTGTGATCAGCCCCTGTATACATGTTAAATTAGAAGCCTGACCCTCAGGTAGTAACTTTTAAATTATGCAGATAGGCCTCTTTCAGGCAGAGATAGAGATGGGCATTTTTGGCCTTCTCTTTTGTGCTGAGCCCTGGGGAGATAGCCTTGGTGAGTCTGCAGAGATCATTAAATGTTTCTTCTTTGCCACAGTTTCATGGATCTGTGGATGCAAGCCCCATTGGCTTTTGGAGCTAAGTGTTTTGGGTGCCCACCATTCAGCGTGAGTCTTAAAAGTTGAATCACTAAATGTGGGGTCCATACTCTTCACTCCTTAGGGAGAAGTTGCTAGTTGGGAGGTTCTTCCTGAATATCAGGCACTGCACCTGGGGTAGGGTTTATGGTAAAAGTGTGTCTCAGGTTTTCCCACCTGTTTCAGTGTGGGCGAAAAAATTTCCTCACTTGCCCAATGGGTAGGAGGTCTTCAGCTATTTTTGGATTTCTTTCAGAGGGAATTTCTCTTGTGGCTGTAGATTTGGTGTCCTTGGGAGGAGGTCAGTTCTGGAGGCCCCTATGTCATCATCTTGGACTGCAACCAAGATAATCTTGTCAACAAGTGGTGCAAGAAAAACTGAACATGTACATGCAAAAAAAAAAAAAAGCAAGAAAAAAGATCTAGAGACAGAACAGACTTAAATGCTTCACAAAAATTAAATCAAAACTAACTCAAAATGGATTAAAGACCCAAATATAAAACACAAAACTATAAAACTTCTGGAAGATAACATAGGATAAGATCTAGATAACCTTGGGTTTTGTGATGACATTTCAGATACAACACCAAAAGAAGAAGCATGAAAGAAAAGAATGATACATTAAATGTCATTAAAATTAAAATCTTTCTCTGTGAAAGACACTGTTAATAGAATAAAAGACAATGTACAAATTGGGAGAAAAATACATGGTTGATACAGGACCTATGCAGAATATTTAAAGGACTCTTAAAACTCATCTGTTTACAGAGAAACAACTCAATTAAAAATGCCCAAAAGATCTGAACATTCACCTCACTAAGGAAGATGTGCAAATGCTTACAAACATATGAAAATATGTTCAGTATTATATGCCATCAAGGAGTTGCAACTTAAAACAACAATGAGATATCACTACACATTTATCGAAATGGCTGAAATCCAAAAAACTGACAAAACCAAATGCTAGCAAGGATGTGGAGTAAAAAAGACTCAAATTTGCTGTTACTGGTAATATACAATGTTAAGTCACTTTGGCAGTTTGGCAGTTTGTTGCATAACTAAACATAATTTTTCCATATAATTCAGCAATTGTGCTTTCAGGTATTTACCCAAATGAACTGAAAACTTATGTTCACACAAAAACCTGGCAGTGAATGTTGATAGCACCTTCATTCATAATCACTAAAATTAGAAACAATCAACATACCTTTCAGTAGGTGAATAGATAAACTGTAGTACACCATACATAGAATATTATCCAGTGATAAAATGAGCTGTCAAGCCACAAAAAGACATGGAAGAACCTTAAACGTATCTTTGCTAAGTAAAAGAAGACAGTATGGAGGTTACATATTATATGATTGCAACTATAAGACATTCTGGAAAAGGCAAAATTATTGGCAAAATTGCATATTTGATTTGGGCTTTTAAAAATATTTTCTAGGGGTGCCTTGGTGGCTCTGTCAGTTAAGCATCTGCCTTCGGCTCAGGTCATGATTCCAGGGTCCTGGGATTTGAGTCCCATATCAGGCTCCCTGCTAAACAGGGAGCCTGCTTCTCCCTTTCCCTTTCCCCCTGCTTGTGCTCTCTCTGTCAGATAAATAAAACCTTAAAATACTATCTTCTACTTAACCTTTTGAACATATGGAATACTGATGTAATAACTGATATGAGATCAATTGTAAAAGATGTACCACACTAAGGCAACTTACTAATAATAACAAACTGTGTGTAGAAGGAGAAAGAGGTATACGGTAACTGTGTATGCTCAATTGTTCTGTAGACCTAAAATTGTTCAAAAATATAGTTTATAAATCAGAATTTAATAATCTAAAATATTTTGAGCTATAGGTACTTTTTCAAATGATTAATAATATAAACTAAGACCCTTTGGCTTTATTCTAAATTTATATTTGGAAATTGTTCTGGGCTTTCACTTCCAGCCAAGATGGGATAACACATTTCCTCTTTTACCAAAAAAACCAAAAATTTGACAAAAATTGAAACAGTGGTTTTCAGGATACTGGAATCAGTCATTGAAGGACAGTGGTACATGAGATGAGAAGCATTCGAGGTGAGCCCTGCAATTCCTCTAGCTTACTGCCTTAATAGAGTTTTAAGGTTGTAGCACAGGGAACGGGAATGAGACAGATTCTGGCTGATTCCCTGAGCTGAGGGAATTGAGCTGAGAGTTCAGAGAGATCAATACAGCTGGGGTTCACAGGAATGTATACTAGAGGACATACCTGCAGAAGAACCCCCTAAGTATTCAGCAAAGCAGTGTGTTTGAAGAAAGTTATTGAGTCTAAGTCCACCAAGAGAGTTAGAATTATAGTGTACACTACTTATACAGAATTGTCAATAGTATCTGTTCTCATTAGTCAAACTGAAACCTCAAAAATCACAGTACGTAAGGTATACAGAAGGATCTTGTCTCAGCAGTGGGTAATAATTAATTCTAAGCCAAGTACTACTCTCACCCTTCCAATCAAATCTGCCTATCAGCTAAGGAAGAGAAAAGTGTTTCTGAATAAATTAGCTGCATTTCAGAATAAAGCTTAAAAATATTCACAAAGGGCGCCTGGGTGACTCAGTCTGTTAATCATCTGCCTTCGGCTCAGCTCATGATCCCAGGGTCCTGGGATCGAGCCCCACATCAGGCTCCCTGCTCTGTGGGAAGCCTGCTTCTCCCTCTCCCTCTGCCTGCTGCTCCCTGTGCTTATGTTCTCTCTCTGCCAAATAAATAAATAAAATCTTCTAAAAAATATTCACAAAAATACAAAAAATATTCAGTATCCAACATTGAAATTTACAAGGTCCAATATCCAGTAAAATATCGTAAGGAATTCAAAGAAGCAGAAAAATACAACCCGTAATAAGAAGCTAAATCAGTTGATTAAAACTGACCCATAACTGATACAGATGTTAATATTATGAGAGTTAACACAGTTATTATGTTAGTATTCCATATGTTCAAAAGTTAAGTAAAAGATATTTTTAAAAATCCAAATTTAGCATAGAGAAATGAAAAAACCAGGAAGTTTGAGGAAAATGCTATGTATGAGATTATTGATAGAGTAGACATTGCAGAAGATTAAATAAATTTGACATTAATAACAATAAACATCCAATGGAAAACATAGAGAAAAGACAATTAAAAAAAATGAAGGATCAACAAGTTGGACAACTTCAGGTGGCCAACCATATGTATAGTTGGAGTCTCCAAAGGGGCCTTGGGAAAGAAAAAATAGTTGAAGAAATTATGTTCAAGTTTTAAAAATTTCATGTAAGCTGTAAACCTACAGAACAGACTTAGGAAAACGAGCAAACCCTCAGAACAAGAAACATGAAGAAAATTACACCATGCTACATAATAATCAAGTTGCTTGAAATAAGTGCAAGGAAAAATCTTAAAAGCAAGTGGGAAAAATACAGTATATACAAATGACCAAAGATAAGAGTAACAGAGGGTTGTGGAAAGGGAGGTGGGTGGGGGCATTAAAGAAGGCATATGATATGATGAGCACTGGGTGATATACTCAACTAATGAATCATTAAACATTATATCAAAAACTAATAATGTACTCTACCTTGTCTAATTGGATTTAAATTGAAAAAGAAAAGAAACAATGTAGATAAGACAGTAGGATAATATTTTAGAAGTCCTGAAAGAAAAGTCAACTAATCATTCTATACCAAGTCCGAATGTCTATAAAAAATGAAGGAAAAATAATCTTACACATAAAAAATGTGAATAGTATTTGAACAACAGACTTATACTAAATGAAATGTCTAAAAAAGTCTTTCTGGATGAAATAAAATGATACCAGATAAGAATATGAACTACACAAAGCAAAGAAGAGCAAAGGAAGTGGTAATTTATAGGTATTTTTTCTTATTTAAATCTTTTAAAATAATTGTTTAAAATAGATAAACATAATATGGATTTACTCAAAGTTCCATATATCACATGTTGATAGACTGTGTTAAGTTAAAGATGTATAATATTAGCTCTGAAGCACCATAAAATAACACAATCACAGCTAGTAAGCCAAGCTGACACATGAATTAAAATAGAATTTTATAAAAACATTTGTTTAATCTCAAATTAGATTAAAAAAAGAAAAAAGAACAAAGAAAAGATAAAAAATGAATAGAAAGTACAGATTCAAACCTAACTATAGTAGTAATTGCATATAATGTCAAGGAAAAGGCAGAAAATTTCCAATTTGATTAAAAAAAAAAGCAAGACCCAACTATATATGTTATATAAAAGAAATGTGCTTCAAATATGGACACAAGTTGATTATGAGTAAAAGGATGGGGGAGGATATATCATATTAACAGTAATCTAAAGAAAGCTGGAGTATGATAGTAGACCAAGTAGATTCGTGTGCAAATAATATTAGCAGGAATAACAGTGATTATGTAATGATAGAGTGGTCAATTCATCAACAATTCAAACAATTCTTAATGTTTATGAACCAAATGAAAGAGCTTTAAAAATGTGAAGAAAAAACTTAGACACTGCAAGTAGGAATATAGAAATCCACAAATACAGTCAGATATTTTGATACTCTTCTCAATAATAGAAGTAGGCAAAAAACCTCAGAATACAAAAGATTTGAATAACATTAACATCCAAACTTGACATGATTGATGTTTGTAGAACATTTCACTTATCAAAGAATACACATTCCTCTTAATAGCACAGGAAATCCAAAGTAAAGCATATTTAGTAAAGCAAGTCTCAGTAAATTTAAAGGATTAAATCATATAATGGAATAAAATTTTTCTGACCATGATGAAATTAAATTAGGACTACATTAATAAAAAAAGATTTCTGAAAACGCCCTAAATATTTGGAAACTGAATAACGAACCTCTAAATAACTTATGTTCAAATAATTTCCTCAGAAGAAAAATTGTAAAGTATTTTGAAGTGAATTAAAATGAAAATGCAAGCAACAGAACTTACAGAATGTCGCTAAGACAGTACTTAGGGGAAAGTGTATATAGCCTACATTAGAAAAGAAAAAACTCTCAAACCAATGACACTTGCCTCTACCTTAATAAACTAGAAACAGCAAAGCATATTGATCCCAAAGTAAGTAAAAGAATGGAAACAATTGAGATTAGAGCAGAAATCAATGAAATAGAAATGAGAAAAATGGTAGAGGAAATATAATCAGGTCAAATTTTGAGGAGATTGATAAAATTGCTAAACCTCTAGACAGAGAAAACTACTAATATCAAGAGTTAGAGTTCTGATGTGATGTTTTTAGACATTCCACCAATATTAAAAGGATAGTAAGGTAATGTTACAAACAATTTTATGCACATAAATCTGACAGCTTCCATGACAGGGGTAAATCCTTCAAAAGACACAAACTCATATAAAAGAAAAAATATATGTGTCTAATAAGTAAATCAGATTTGTACTTAAATACTTTCTGACAAAGAAGATTCCAGGTCCAATGGTTTTACTGGAGAACTAAACCAAATATTTAAACAATATCTGACTTTACACAGATTCTTTCAGAAAATTGAAAGGAGTGTATACTTTCCAACTTTTTCTATGAAACTTGCATTATCTTTATATCAAAAGTGGACAAAAGACATTGTAAGAAAAGAAAACTGTAGACCTATTTCTCTCATGAACATAGATTCAAAAACTATTAATGAAATTCTGGCAAATTGAACCCAATAGTATACTAAAAGGAAAATAAATTATGATCAAGCAAGATTTATGAAAGGAATGCAAGGTTGTTTTAATATTTGAAAGTCAATCTATATAATCCACATATGAATAAACTAAAAATGAAGAAACCCATAATCACAGTAGATGCCAAAAAGCTCCATGATAAAATGCGACATCTATTCCTCATAAATTAGGAAACTAGGAATGGAAAGGAACTGTGAAAACAAACAGCTAACACTGTACTTAGATGTTATTGTGGAATGAATGTATTTACCCTCCCACTAAATTCATATGTTGAAGCCTTAATCACCAATGTGATAGTGTTAGGAGATCATTGTGTTTAGACAAGGTCCTGAGGGTAGACCACCCTCCCCCGATGATGGAAATTAGTGTCCTTATAAGAAGGGGAATAAACCAAAGACTTCCCTCAATTTGCCACGTGAGGACACACTGAGAAGGCGATGGTCTGTAATCTGGGAAGGGAGTCCACGCCAGATACTGTGGGGAATAAATGTTTGTTGTTTAAGCTACCTAATCTATGATATTTGTTACAGGAGTCTGAGCAGACTAAGACAATGATAAAACATTGAATGACCAGGAGTATAATAAAGATACCTACTTTCAGTACTTCTATATTAACATTATCGTGGATGTTCTGACCATTGCAGTACTGTAAGAAAAAGAAAGAAAAGGCATCCTGATAAGAAAAGTAGAAGTAAAATTGTGTTTATTTGAAGGTGACACAATTGTCTACACAGAAAATCCAAAACCCACTATAATTAAAAAAATGAGTTTAGGGATGCCTGGGTGGCTCAGTGGGTTAAGAGTCTGCCTTAGGCTTGGGTCATGATCCCAGGGTCCTGGCATCCAGACCAGCAGCTGGCTCCCTCCTCAACAGAGAGCCTGCTTCTCCCCTGCCTGTGGCTCCCCCTGCTTGTGATCTCTCTCACTTGGTCTCTCTCTGTCAAATAAATTTTAAAAATCTTTAAAAAATGAGGTTAGCAAGTTTTCAGGACACAAGATCGACATGCAAGAATTTACAGTATTTCTACATACAATCTACAAATAAGCAGAAATTAGTGTCAAAAATAACACTGTTAACAGTATTAAGAAAAAAGAAATACTGTAGAAGAAAAGATCATTATACAAGAAATGATGGTGTTTTTATATACTACCTACAAACAACTGGAAATTGGTAATACACAAAAATGCCATTAGCATTAGTATCAAGAAGAAAAAATACTTAAGGGTAAATATAAGATGTGAAAGCCCTATTCATAATTACTATAAATTATTCCTGTACTAAATTAAAGACCTAAATTTTTAAATAGAGAGATATCCCGTGTTCATGGTTTGGGAGACTCAATACATTAAGAAGTTAATCCTCCCCAAACTGATGTGTGTATTCAATGTGATCACAATCAAAATTCCAACAGGCTTTCTTCTTTAGATACTATACAAATAACTTAAATTCATACAGTATACAAAGGACCTAGGAAAATCAAAAGCAATTCTGATGAAGATGGAGAGTAAAAGTGGAGGAACAACACTATTTGATTTCAAGAGTTATGAGCTAATGTAATAAAGAAAATAGTATTGGTGTAAATATAGACAGATATATCAGTGTAAAGAATAGAGAATCCAGAAATAGGCCACATATAAATGGATAATTTACTTTTGATAGGTTGCATGGGCAATTTAGTGAAGAACATATTTTGACAAATGATGGTGGAACAAATAGATATATGTAGACAAATGAACTTTGGTCCATATCATGTAACACATAAAATAGTTAAAATGGATTGTAGATGTGACCATAAAATATAAAATACCAAGAATATAGGAAAATACTTTGTAAACTTGGACTCAGCAAGTTTTTCTTAGACAATGGCACCAAATATATGATCCATAAAATAATACATTGATTAAATGGTCTACATAAAAATAAAATAATTCTGCTCTTTGAAAGACCCTGTTAAGGGAATGAAAAAACAAGCCATAGATTATGAGAAGATATTTGAAAATCATATATCTGATGAAGGACTTGTTTCCAGAATGTATAAAGAACTTTCAATGCTTAATAATAAAAATAATCAACGAAAATGGACAAAAGGTTTAAACAGACATTTAACCAAATGTATACAGTTGAGAAATAAGTATATGGAAAGATGGCCAACATCATTTGCCATCGGGGAAAGGAATATTAAAAGCCACAATATGAAACCACTATATCTTTGTTAGAATGTCTAAAATTAAAAAGACTGGGGGCACCTGGGTGGCTCAGTTGCTTAGGTATCTCCCTTCGGCTCAGGTCATGATCCCGGGGTCCTGAGATCAAGTCCCACATTGGGCTCCCTGCTCAGAAGGGAGCCTGCTTTTCCTCTGCCCCTCACCCCACTTGTTCAATCAGTCTCTCTCTCTCTCAAATGAATACATAAAAAAAAAACCTTAAAAAAAAAGACTGATTATACTAAGTGTTGGTGAGGAATGTAGAAAGCAGCTAAAACTCTTATACACTGCTGATGGGAATATAAAATGGTATAACCAAATTGGAAAAGTGACAGTTTCTCAAAAAGTTACATGAACACCTACTGTATGATCCTACTCCTTAGTTATTTACCCAAGAGACATGGAGACATATCATTATACAAAGACCATATAAAGAATAACTGCATGAAAGAAGGTAGACAAAGAAACTGTACATACTGTATGATTCCATTTCATAAAATGCTATAAAATTAAAATTAATGAATAATGGCAGAAAATACATCAGCAGATGCCAGGAGACAGAGGTAATACAAAGGGGCACAATGAAATTTTGGAGGTGATGATTGTTTGTTAACATGATTGTGGTGATGGTGGTGATGATTTCGCAGTGTGTACGTATATCAAAAAAATTCAAGTTGTATACTTTATTGTATTGTGTATATTGAGTATGTGTCAATAAAACTGATAAAAATAAATTAATTTCAATAATATTTTATGGATTTCATTGATATCTTGATATCTATATTAATATAACACTGTGGTATAATTACATTAAATCTCTTTTTTTTTTTACAGAACAGGACAGTTGGGAAACCTGACAGCTCCTTGTAATTCTCACTGTAGATGCTCATCTTCATTTTATTCTGCTATCTGTGGAAGAGATAATACTGGATATTTTTCTCCTTGCTTTGCAGGCTGTACACTTTCTAAAACATTAAATGATAATCAGGTAATTATTTTTTTATTATGCTTCTCCCTCTCTAATAAGATGTTCAATTTGTAGTTGGTGTTTACATTTTACTCCTAGCTCACTATAAAAGTTTTTTTTCCCATAATTTTTTTTAAAGATTTTATTTATTTATTTGACAGAGAGATCACAAGTAGGCAGAGAGGCAGGCAGAGAGAGAGGAGGAAGCAGGCTCCCCACTGAGCGGAGAGCCCAATGTGGGCCTTGATCCCAGGACCCTGAGATCATGACCTGAGCCGAAAGCAGAGGCTTTAACCCACTGAACCACCCAGGCGCCCCACCCCCATAATTTTTTTTAAACAGGAAAAGAATATTTGCTTTAGGTGGCCGTAATGCACAGGGCTTATGGGAATTGGCAGTGGAAAAAACACTTCTGTATTAAAACATGCCTCAATAAGTAAGAAAATTATGAAAGGAAAAAAACTTGCAGGTAAATAAAAGCATAGCAAAAGTGGTAGATTAATCACTTATCAAACCAGGATGGAGATTAAAGCACAAAAGTAGTAAAATCAGTTATATCCTTAAAAATCAGTCAAGGGACTTCCAAAGAGATGTAAAATATGCTATCATATATATATAAAATGGAGGGGGGAGAGAAAAAATGTGGTGCTTTTAGAACGGGTTCAAACTTAAGCATCCATCAACTTAATATTGATGGCTATATGTACAGAATGTTATAGATGAACATACTGGTAACCTAAATCAAAAACCTAAAATAGATATGCCAAAAATGAGGAGAACGAAATTCAAGGATATCACTGAAGATAGCCATCAACCCACAAGGAAAGAGAGCAAGAGGAGAAAGGAATGGAGAACTACAAAAACAACCCTTAAAAAAAAAAAGTAACAAAATAGCAGTAAGTAACAAAAGGCATACCTATCTATAACTACTTTAACTATAAATAAACCAAATGCCAGTCAAAAGACATAGGGTGACTGAATGGATAAAAAAGCAAGACCCATGTATATGCAGCCCACAAGAGACTTACTTCAGATCTAGAGACACATGCAGATTGAAAGTGAAGGGATGGAAAAACATTTATCATGCAAATGGAAGCAAAAAGAAAGCTAGATAGCAAGACTTGTATTGGACAAAATATACTTTAAAGCAAAGACTGTAGCAAGGGGCAAAGAAGAACACTACATAATGATAAAGAGAACAATCCAACAAGAAGAACATAAAACAATTATAAATATTTATGCATTCAATGTGGAAGAACCCAAATACATAAAGCAACTATTAACAGACATAAAGGAAGAAATCAATAGTAATACAACAATAGTAGGGGACTTTTACTTACATCAATGGGTGGATCAGACAAAAAATTGATGAAGGAAATAGGGGCTTTGAATGACCCATTGGAACAGATGGATCTAACATATTCAGAACATTCCATCATAAAACAGAAGCATACACATTCTTTTCAAGTGCACATGGAACCTTCTCCAGAATAAATCAAATGGTAGGCCAATGTCAGAATGGCTAAAACAAGAAACACAAGAAATAACAAGTGTTGGCAAGTATGTGGCATAAAATGAACTCTCATGTACTTTTTGTGGGAACATAAATTGATGCAGCCATTGTGGAAAAGAGTATGGAGTTCCTCAAAATTAAACATAGAAGGGTGCCTGGGTGGCTCAGTGGGTTAAAGCCTCTGCCTTCGGCTCAGGTTATGATCTCAAGGTCCTGGGGTCGAGGCCTGCGTCGGGCTCTCTGCTCAGCAGGGAGCCTGCTTCCTCCTCTCTCCTCTCTCTCTCTGCCTTCCTCTCTGCCTACTTGTAATCTCTCTGTGTGTCAAATAAATAAATAAAATCTTTAAAAAATAATTAAACATAGAATTACCATATGATCCAGTAATTCCACTACTGCATATTTACACAAAGAAAATGAAAACACTAGTTGGAAAAAGTGTATGCATCCTTACGTTTATTGTGCCATTATTTATAATAGCCAAGATATGGAAGTAACCCAAGTCTCCATCCATAGATCAATGGATAAAAAAGATGTGTTGTGTGTATGCATGTGTGTGTGTATATACACACAAAGTGAGTGTATGTATAAATATATATGTATACCCACACCCAATGGAATATTACTCAGCTATAAAAAAGAATGAAATCTTGCTATTTACAACAATATGGATGGATCTAGAGGTATAATGCTAAGTGAGATGTCAGCCAGAGAAAGACAGATACCATATGACTTCACTCACATGTGGAATCTAAGAAACAAAAGTCAAGAAAAAAAGGACAAAAAAATAGACTCTTGGGGTGCCTGGGTGGCTCAGTGGGTTAAAGCCTCTGCCTTCAGCTCAGGTCATGATCTCAGGGTCCTGGGATTGAGCCCCACATCGGGCTCTCTGCTCGGCGGGGAGCCCACTTCCTCCTCTCACTATGCCTGCCTCTCTGCCTATTTGTGATCTCTCTCTGTCAAATAAATAAATAAAAATCTTAAAAAAAACAGACTCTTGATTATAGAGAACAAAGTAGTGGTTACCAGAATGGAGTTGGGTGGCGGGGGGGGGTGGGAGGAATAGGTGAAGTAGGTGAAGGGGATTTAGGATACACTCATTGTGATGAGCACTGAATAACATATAGAATTGTTGAATCATTATACACCTGAAACTAAAATAACTCTGTATGTTAATTATACTTGAATAAAAATGCATGCATATACCACATCATCCCAATTTTATAGTTTAAAAGCAGTAGGTTACTGTCTACTTCTGCAAAGTTGAAAGAAGCAATTTATTTATTTATTTATTTATTTATTTATTTATTTATTTATTTATTTATTTGACAGAGAGAGAGAGAGAGAGAGAGAGCGAGCGAGCATAAGCAGGGGGAGAGGCAGAGGGAGAGGGAGAAGCAGGCCCCCTGCAGAGCAGGGAAGCCCGATATGGGACTAGATCCCAGGACTCTGGGATCATGACCTGAGTTGTAGGCAGTGGCTTAACCAACTGAGCCACCCAGGATCCTGAAAGAAGCAATTTAAGAGAATATTTTATCTTCTACTTATGTCATTTATTCTAGTTCTGCCCACTATCTGCTGCACCCATCCACACCGAAAACTTGAACCACAGTCATTCTCACAGCATTGGGTTGACCAACACTATCCTTCTGTTCACCTTTCACTCAGTTTTTTCTTCTTCTGTAGAATTAAAAGTATCTATACTACACTTTCTTGCTGTTTCTATTTCTGCTCCACATTAACCCAGATGTGAATATCAGTCCCTTTATTGTGTGCCAGAGGTTTCCATATATACAAGGCCTTTATAAGCTTATCAGACTTTCTAGAAAGGTAAGAGAAGATTTATATGGCAGCGCTACAAACGACTTACAATTAAATATATGTTACCCCTGTTTGTCTTTTGCCATTTACATCTGTCAGGACTCATTTTAAAATGTCCCTATTTCCTCATGTTTGGGCCATAACCATCAGAATTCCTTATTTCCTAGGCCTTCTACCAACCTCCAGAGAAATGTTCTTATTTTGTCATGAGAGTTGACTACTATGTTACTTATTTGACACCAGGTTAATTTTCTTATGTCCAAAGTTGCATAAATCTGCTTTTTGCTAAATAATGCGCTGTAACTTCAGCTTCTTCCTTTTAAGTGACACCAAAGTAGGGACACAGTCCTTAAAAAGTCTATATTTCTCTCTCATCTTTCTGGCTGGTCTTCATGAGGGGGAGAGAGCAACAGAGATCTTTATTTATCCTGACCAATGGGCATTATGCTACTTCCATAACAAGCAATGAAGTCCTTTGTTATTTATGCACCTACATAATAATATGCTTTTTCCTGTTATAAACAGATCACTTTTTTTTATAACATATTAGCATATCTGACTAATTCCAGTTCCTCATTATCAGGTTTTCACTAGTGTATGATTTAATAATATATCTTCAATTATTTTTAATGAATATCAATATAAAAATGTTGGATACCCTTTAAAAATTTCTCTTCTTAAATGTTACAGAATATATTTAAGTAATACTTAAAGTCTTTAAAATATATTGCTGTGGAAAGCTTTAAATGTAAAAGGAAATAGCATAATGAACTCCTAGTTCATTATGTCCATTACCTCTCTTCAGCAACTTACTAACTTATGGAGAATCTTTATACTCCTACTAACTTCTTCTCCTCCATTTTAGTTTGAAATAAGTAAATGACCTTTTTAAATGCTCATGTTTTCACTACAGTATAAAGCATAATTGTTTGACCTCCGTGTTTTGATCTCATGTGATATTCAAGAGCTAAAACAGCCATCCACAATATAGCTCCTTCTTTCCTTTCTTGGAGGATTCTCTTTTAGGGAATCTTATTTTAGGGATTTTTTTCTTTTTCATAAAAGTCTTTATAATTTTCTTGCATTTGTTTAAGGAGTAATTAACTCAGTTAGTAGCAGTGATTGAAATAATCCACAAAATTGTCACTCCATCTGTGTGGTAACATTTGAATAAGAGTTGAAAGAAGAATAAAATATTTTTGACAAATATTAGACCTGTTAGAAATTACCCAGAATTAGGCTTGATAGAGTTAATGGCTCTGAAGGAAAGTGGAAAATAGCAGAAGCTATTAATGCAATTTGATTAATATAATTTGATATGGATGGAATGATTAATAGATGATTAATGATTAATACAATTTGATATGGATGGAACTGATTAATAGATAAAATATGCTTTAATTTCAAATGGGAGAGAATTGATACCAATATAAATAATTTTATTAAATGATGATTAAATAAAAGAAATAGTATATATAAAAAGTAATTATGTATCTAAATGATGTTAATGGAATTCCCTCCATTGAAAATATTTTTTCAGTTAAAGTATGTCAACTTTGAAATAATTCTGATTAACAGGCACCTGGGTAACTCAGTTGGTTTACTGCCTAGGTCTTAATCTCAAGCTCAAGTCTCCATCTCAGGGTTGTGAGTTCAAGCCCTAAGTTGGGCTCCGAGTTAAAAATTTTTTTTTGCTCTGAAATAATTCTGATTAAATGTTTATATTTAAAACATCAGAGTAAAAGTGAATTAAAATTGGATGTTCTTCAATTATACTTATGCAAAAGTTTGAGTGGTAGAAAATACTTTATCTCTGAAGATTTCTAAATTTATTTGGAAAATTAGAGCCTTACTAAACTTGAAAATAAGTATCTGTTCTTCATACTGCTAACATTGCTGGGCAGTTTTGTATATGACACCCACATGCATTTTTCCTATCTGTACTACCAAAGGTCTTCAAATTTCCTTAATATAGATACTAAAGAAATCTTAGGCTTTACTTCATGATCTTGTCACTGAGACTAGTTCTTTTCCAGCTGATACAGCTTTCATTTTAAATATCAGGATCATGATGCTTTTTCCAAAGCTTGCTCTGTAATAACAGAGGCCTCATTCTAATTATCTATGGAGGGGGATATTAATCTCACCCAAAACATTAAGAATTACAAGAAGCCAGGCTTCAAAATCTCCTTCCATTTACACATCCTAAGAATATTTTAACTTCATTTACTCGCTTCCCACCTTAGTGTTATTTTTATCATATACTGTATTTCTTATGTGTTTTAAATGACATGTATTGTTGTTTTGCAAAGTCAGTATATACTTACACTTACCCATTTCCTTGCATTTCCATATTTTCATATGAGATTACTTTTTTCTTCCTGAAGAACCATATTTCACCTTCATTTCTGAAAACAAAACAACAACAACAACAACAACAAAACTGTTTCAGTGGGTTTGGAATTCTATATTGGCCACCCCCAACCCTGCCACCCTGGAATTGAAAAGATGCCATTTGATTGTCTTATGTCTCTTACTGCTTGGTGGCTATGAAGATTTTCTCTTTGTTTTTGGTTTACAGCAGTTTGACTTTGATAGGCCTAGATTGGATTTTCATTACACTTATTTTGCTTGGTTTTCACAGAACATCTTTAGTCTGTAGATTTATGTGTATCCATTTGAAAATTCTCAGCTGTTGTTTCTCCCTTACTCTCTCTTTTCTTTTTTGGGGGGAGTGGGGAACCATGTATTAATTTACCGCTGCTACCGGACAGATTACCACAGGCTTAGTGTCTTTAAATAATTCTATTTATCTCACAGTTCTAAGGTCATATGTCCAGACGTCATGCCTGGGTGCTCTGTTGAGTGTCACAGGCTGAAATCTAGGTGTTGGCTGGGCTCTGCTCCTCCCTGGAGGCTCTGGGGAAGAATCTGCTTCCAAGTTCGTGCAGGTTATTGGCCATTCAGTTGTTTGGGGATGTAAAAAGTGAGGTCTTTGTTTCCTTGCTAGCGGTCAACTGAGGACCAGTTTTAGCTCATAGAGGCTCCCCCCCTTCTTTACTGCATGGTTCCCTTTGTCTTCCAGCTGGAGCAGATAGTCACTCTTACGTCCAGCAGCAGGAGAAGCGGGCTCCCCATGGAGCAGGGAGCCCAGTGCAGGACTCGATCCCAGGACCCTGGGATCGTGACCTGAGCAGAAGGCAGATACCTAACCAACTCATCCACCCAGGCACCCATTAACATCTATATTTTAAATAGTCACTTTAGCTTTCTCTTGCTGACTATTTCCATGTGTATCTTATTTCTTTCATTTTATTATGTTCCAACTACTTGTGTCTACATTTAAAGTGTTTCTTGTAGCCAGCATGTAATATGGTTTTGCTTTTTCTTCAGTGCTGCTAATCTCGCTCTCTCTCTCTCTCTCTTTTTTTTAAGATATACTTATTTATTTGAGAGAGAGAAAGAGAGTGTGTGCAAGTGAGGGGAGGGGCAGAGAGGGAGGGACAGAATCTCAGACACCCCGCTGAGTGGGGAGCCTGACATGAGTCTGATCTCACACTCCTGAGATTATGCATGACCTGAAGTGAAATCAAAGTTGGACGCTTAACCAACTGAGCCACACAGGAGCCCATCTGCTAATCTCTTTTAATTGAAGTTTTTGTCTACTGAAATTTATTGTAATTGTTGATATAGTGGATTTGGATCTACCTTCTTTTTTTATTATTTGAATATATTTTACTATTTTATTTTAATGTAACTTTTATATTACTTTGAATATGACTCCATAGTCCTTCAACCCTTCCAGGGCCAAATATCTTGTGATTCTACCATTTGCTCACTAAACCTTCTTCATATTTTCATTTTCCCCTTTGTCAGCCTAGGTTCTCATGTCTGCAACCATTTATTGTGCATTTGTCTTTTGTCTAAACTCCAGGTCTACTTTTCACTGTTCTCTACATTCCTCATTGTTCAAGGAGACTGAACTGTAGAATGAGAGCATCCTTGGCTTCTGACTGGGTTAAGATAATAAAAAGTCCTAGTAGAAGATCAGCTCAATTCGTGATCTCAGGGTTGTGAGATCAGACCCACGTCGAGTTTCTCACTCAGTGGGGAGTCTGAGATTCTCTCCCTCCTTCTCTGCCCCTCCCCACACTTGCACAACCCAAGGCTTTTCAATTTCTGAGTTTTTTTTTTCTTACCTGGAATATACTTTTTTCAGATAACCACATGGCTCACTTCCTTACCTTCTTCAAATCTCTGCTCAAATATCACTGCATCCCTGAGGTGTTCCCTAATCATGCTAAATTCACTTCTATAATGCCTATATTTTTTCCTTGCCTTATTTTTTTCTCCAAGGTTTGTGTCACATGTGTTTCATTATAAAGTGTTTTTTTTTTTAAATTACCTGTCTCATCCAAGCTATCTACATGATGGCAGAGATTTCTCTTGTATTGTTTACTGTGTTTTCCCAGCACCTAGAGTGGTGTTTGGCACATGGGCACTAAAAAGAATATGGTGGAAGGAATTAATGACAATTTGAATTTTTGGATATTTCCATTTGTTACTTAACAGATCTAGTAATCACATAACAACTGCCCCAAAGAATCTGACATGATTTTGGATCACAATTTTGTGAATCACTCAAACTCAAGTCATCTTTGTTTCCTCTTATTCTTTATTAGCAACCTAGTTCCATATTTCTGGTGAATTTATTATTTTTTTTAAAGTTAGAATATTTTCAGTAAATTAATAAGTTGCTAACTAGTCTCTGTATCACCAAACTCTGTTTAGGTCTTCTTAGAAAATATTACCTATTCATCCTCTTAGATTTCTCAACCCTACAACAACAACCCAAAATTTTCATTTGGGGCTACATTCTGACTATAATTGACTCTAGACTCTTTTGCCTTTGTAAGCCCCTTCCCTCACTTAAAAAAATTAGTGTAAAACTTCATTGGTATGAAGACAAGTATGATCCCAGCTGGATTCATTTATTTATTCATTATTATTATATTCATTTTTCCTTTTATTTTAGGAGACACTAAAACCAAAACATTTAAAGGGGCCCTTCAAGTATTGAGGGCCTTCAGCATTGTGCCTACTTTGTCTAATAGATAACAGCCCTCATCATTACATACAAAAGTCTTACCTTTTTCTCATGGTTCCAAAACTTTCTACAGTTGGGTAACTGTCCATTTTTCAAGTCCCAGCTAAAAATCCACTTTATTCATTATCTTAATTGTCCTCATTTTATACAGCTCTCCAAGAGTTATTTGTGTGATTGAATGTAAATTTCTTTGGTGAAATTGTTTAAATTAATAGAATTTATCAAAAAAACCCTCTAGTTATACACACACATACACATACATTTTGTTACATAAAATACCTAGGGCTTGTCATTAATATTTCATTTCTAAATAATGAAAGACAGAGTTAATGTAAAAGTATTGGCTAATAAAACTAGCTAGTTTCCCTGCAGTTGTTGATTTTATTTTATTTTACAATAACAGGAGTTTTGCTTTATGACTGTATTTCTAACAGATCGTTTCCTAAATTCATTTTCCTAGGCATACTACAATTGTTCTTGCATTCAAGAAGGATTAACAACCTCAGATGATCAAGGTGATTTTATTGATGCTAGACCTGGGGCATGTGATGCAAAGTGCTATAAATTGCCTTTGTTCATTGCTTTTATCTTCTCTACGATTTTATTTTCTGTTTTTTCTGGTATACCATGCACCCTGACCATCCTTCGGTATGTATATATTGTTCAAATCCATTGTTCATTTAATAGATAAGAAAGCCAATTTTAGGAAGATTTTAGAATACTGCTATACATGATTTATGCTTCTGTTTTGAGGTAGAAACCATAAGACAGGAAATTGCTATATTGTCAAAATTCATGTATTTGCTTATTTCTCTGTTTTAACTAATTTTATTTTCTTAATGTTTATAACTATCACATTTAGTTTAAATTAAATTTGACTTAAAATATGGTAACTTCTTATATAGGAAAATTGTTACATTGTCAAAATTCATGTATATGTTTAATTTTTTATTTTATCTAATTTATTTACATAAAGCATATAGATAACACATTTAGCTTAGCTTTAAAACTAAATTTTTTACTTGATTTAATATACCTGGAAAATTCATAAATAGAAATTCTTAATTATAACACAAATGTGATTGTAATGTTGATTCATTAGTTACAGGTATTTATTGAATATTTGTTTCTATATTAACCAATTTGACTATGAAAAAACACCAGTCTCATTAGTAAAGGAGCATGGTAACTTAAAAAATTTTAGAAAATCAGTACACAAGTTTTTCTAAATTAAAGCGACATTTGTTATTTATTTGTACTTTCTGAATATGTGAAATACATTTAATATTTCTTTTTATCATATTAACAAAATAGTCATTTATTATTTTTAATTTTTTTTCAAGAAACTAACATAAAACTTTAAGTCATGAGGAACAATTTGTCCCCTAGGAAAGCAGACTAGAAAACATGAATAAATGTATGTAAAAACAATTCTGAGAACTCAGGAACATGTGGTTTCTGCTTTCAATTAACTTGCAGTTTAGATGGGAGAGAAAAGTTGGACATATTGCTACTGTGAAGCAGGTTTTTTTATCCATTCATCTGTGTCTGGACTAAATTACAGGGATTAGTAAGATATGTCCCTTGCCTTCAAGTTCCTTAGAGTATAATAGGGAGAGAAAAACACATAAGTACAGTGGCTACTTAGAGGTGACTTGATTGAAGCTTGGAGAGATTGACCCAGGAAAAGGTGGAAGAAATGGTATTTTTTTATCTAGGATGATTTGGAAGTGCTTATAGAAGGTATGATGCTTGAACTGAGTTATGAAGATAAGTGCTTTGCTATGATGCAAGCAGATTAGGGGAAATTTCTTTTTTTTTTTTAGATTTTATTTATTTATTTGACACAGAGAGAGAGAGAGAGATCACAAGTAGGCAGAGAGGCAGGCAGAGAGAGAGGAGGAAGCAGGCTCTCTGCCTAGCAGAGAGCCTGATGCAGGACTTGATCCCAGGATCCTGAGATCATGACCTGAGCCCAGGACCCTGAGATCATGACCTGAGCCAAAGGCAGAGGCTTTAACCCACTGAGCCGCCCAGGCGCCCTAGGGGAAAGTTCTTAACAGGAAAACTGAGCAGTAAGAGTAGAAGCAAAAATGTGTGAAATATCTTGGCAAGGAGTTTTTTATGACCGGAGCAGCATGATGGTAAATGGGACAGGGAGATTTGTATTCCATAAGGGTCTTATCATGGAAGGGTTTCTTTGCCATATTAACATGAATGTATGCACTTGGAGGCCATTGAAAACAATAAACCTCAGAATTAAAAGTGACCAACTATGCATTTTAGATAGGATACTTTGAAGATAGTGTAAAAAGATGAAGCTGGGGGGAAAAACTAGAGAAAAAGGAAAATCCTTAGGATACCATTTTTGAATTTAGTGGTGGTATTTAGAGATTGAGGTGATGAAATATATTTGAAAAATATTTAGTTGGGCTATAAGGGCAAGATTCTTACTTTGATGTTCCTCTTACAAAATATAAAAAGAATTGGGATTATGTGCAGATTTCCAGTCCAGGGAGCTAAATGAATGACGATCCATTAACTGAGATAGGAAATTCAAGAAGAGAATGCTTAGATCAAAGATAATCAGTACAATGTTAAACACACCCTATGTAAAGTTCATGTGAAACATCCAAGCAAATATTTCCAGGAGTGAGATGAGGCAAATGTTAGTAATATTCCAGAAATTTAGTTCTGAGTCTTCTCACTTCTCCTTATAACTATACAAAACAATAAGGAAAATGAATAAAATAAATAAGGAAAATAAAACACACATGCCTGTGTGAATATGCATGTACACACACATATACTCTCCTTTCTGTGTAATTATGAAAAAGATAAAAAAATCACAAAGTTTAAATTTCATCTAAGTATTGCCAAAATTGAAGCAGAACTGAAAGCCGGCTTGTAGATTCACAAAGATGTTACAAAGACTGACATGAAATATGGAGAGGCTCTCAGAACTGACAAATCTCCTTTATCTCTCTAGCATATATTTCTGCTCAGAAGGGGAAGGCCCCACTTCATAATGGAAGTTTTGGGAGCACAACCTAGGTAGATAAGTCAAGGTAGACTCTCTCTGGGAAAGATGGAAGAAAAGGGTTGGAAAATACCCAGGAGGACCAGACATAGAAGATCTCAAAAAGTGCCAGTAAAATGTAGCTTCTATAATTGAATGTATAACATTAGAAAACAAGAAATATGAAGAGATCTCAGAAGCCCATGGCTTTCAGTAGAAGTTCTTTTGAGGCAGACCAGAATCGGAGAGGCAGAGGAGGTAGAACCACACACAGGAGTCACAGTTAAGTCCTCCCCTATATCAACAGAGGAGAAAACTTCAGTTTTGAAGCTTGGAAGCCCTGCCTTATATTCAATTCTCATAACCTGCCTCTAATTTAAGAAAATTCATCTTACTGAATTTTCTCATGAATGAGTGGAAAAGGAAAGGTTTCTACCTACATACAAAATAACCATGGTAAAAGAAATGAAAGTTATTAAACATTACTACACACAATGAAAACTCAATAGAATACTGTTAATGTGAATCAGATAAAAATGTAAATGTATCTAGATGTAAGTTTAAGCTAAAAAAATTAAAAAATTGTGGCCACAAAATGAGCAAATAGCTACTAGAAAGAGGCTATGGAATGCAAACTAACAAAACTCAGGAAAGAAATTAAAAGGAAACAATTCAGAAATGAGAACTAAATTATAAAACACACAGGAAAGAAAAGACAACATAGAAACCAACTGTGGTTGAGAAAGAGGAAGGGAGAAAGGGAGGGAGAAATGGAGAACATAGAATAAAAATAAGAAAAAAGTATTAGAGAAAAAGGGACAATAATAGGAAAAGAAGATCCCACATACACATAATTGAAGTTCCCAAAGAAGAAAACCAAAACAATCCAACAATAAATTTCTAGTTAAACTTTACTGAAATGATGTTTAATAAACACTGAAATAGCAAGCAATAATAGTAAATAATGAATACATACTGAAATATACAAGATTTACATATTAAAATGGCACATCAAGTATCTAAGGAAATTGACCTGAAACAGTCAACACTGAGATATATAGTAGTAAAAATGTTACATTTAAAGATGAAGAAAGAGTTCTTTTGCCATCGAACAAAAGAGGAAAGCAAAAAAGTTTGGTACTGGATTTCTCAACAGCAACATTCACCTCTAGAATATTCTATCATCAACAAACTGACCTATAATCATAAACAGTTTTGATGTGGCAGAACCCAGGAAATGTTGTTATGAGATACTTCTTAAGAACTGACAGCAAGACAAGTTATGACTAGCCAAGATGTAATTGGGTAAACTTTGATAAAAGGTCCATTGGTGAGCATTAGCTATGTTAAACTAAACAGATTTAACTGCTTATACTTAACTAATATATTTTCTAAATATAATTAATTTATGCTAGAACTAAGACAAATACTAAGCTGAGCATAAGGGTGACAAAATAGAGTGCAATGTAATATGATTTGATAAAGTAGAAATTATATAACAAAAATGGGGGAAGAAAACAGATCAAAAGAAGGACAAGCTTGTTGGATGCCTAATAGATAATAAATGGGGAGTCAAGGGAAATCAACTCCATAGACATTTTACTGAAGCATAATATACATTCAGAAGAGTGCACATATCACTAGTATACAGTCTGATGCATTTTTATAAAGTGAAGGCACCAATGTAACCACAATCCAGTTCAAGAAATCAATAATTATAGGTATTCCAAAAATCCTTCCAATAATAACTTCTTTCTTGTCACCAAGTCCTTCATTCCTTAAGGTTACCGTTATCCTGACTTCTATGCTGAATAGGTTAATTTGTTCTGTTTGTACTTAATGGGTATAGGAGATTATGGCACATAGTCATTTGTGTCTGTATCATGTTACTCAACAGTGTGCTTCTAAGAGTCAATATTGTTGCATGTAAAAGAACTTCACTGCCCTATAGTATTACAGTCTAATCATATGTTCTAAAATAATGAAATGTTTTATATATCTGCAGTCCAAAATAGTAGTCTCTATCCACATGTGCATGTTGACATTTGAAATGCAGTTAAGTGTGAATGAGGCACTGGACTTTAATTTTTATTTAGTTTCAACTGACTTAAACTTAAGTAGGCATAAATGGTTAATGGTTACTATATATAGCCTGGTTTATAGTAGTCCATTGTATGAATATACTAAAATTTGTCCATTTGTTCTATGGTTAACATTTTCACTTCAGGGCTGTTAGGATTGCTGTTTCCGTGAACATTTTTGTACTTGTCTTTTGGGGAAGATACAAATACATTTGAATACATATTAAAACAATGGAATTGCTGGGTTACAGGGTTTACATAGTAAAGCTTTTGAATTTTAAAAGTATTTGAAAAAATTTATTCTTCTAGCAGTCTGTTATTGTTTTTTTAACTTGAGCAATTTTGATGGGTATGTGTTAATATTCACTATGATTTTAATTTTCTTATTCAGAGGACTGATATGATTGAAAACATTTTCCTGTACTTCTTAACCATATGAACATGTGATTTTGTCAAATATCTGTTTGGTTCTTTTGTCTATTTTTAAATTGGGTTGTCTGTTTATTATTGATTTGTAGGATTTCTTTCTATATTATTTATTTACCCCAAGTTGGGAATTACTTGTCATATATATTCATAACAAATATCTTTTCCAACCCAATGGCTTGCCTTTTCAGCTGTAATAATGTCCTCTTTTGAGGGAACTAAATTTTTTATTTTAATGTACTATTTAAGAAATATTTCCCTAAGCAGAATCATGAGAATGTTTACTACATTATCTTAATAAAAGTTATGAAATCAATAATTCAGCTGGAAATTTTTTAAATATAATGTAGGAATCCAGTTTCATTTTTTTAGTATATGAATACTAAGAGACTCTCCACCATTTACTTATAGGGTATACTTACCCTGTAGCAGTGTACAAGAGACACTATATATGTGGATCTATTTCTGTATCTGTTCTGTTCCATTGGTTTATTTATGCATCCTTGCACCAGTATTACACTGTCTTAATTGTTGTGCAGTTGTTGTGGAAATTTGTATCAGTCGTTGTTGTAAGTCCATCTTCGAGACTTTCTTGGCCATTCTTGTATTTTGAGGTGATTGAAATCCAACTAATTAATGTCTATAATAACATGATGAGATTTTTAAAAAAGATTTTATTTGAGAAAGGGAGAGAGAGAGTGCAGGAGGGAGGGGCAGAGAGAGAGAATCTTCAAGCAGACTCCCTGCTGACCAGGGAGCCCTCTGTGGGGACCGATCTCATGACCCATGACATCTTGACCTGAGCTGAAACCAAGAATGGATGCTTAACCAACTGAGCCACCCAGGCACCCCTAACATGATGAGATTTTAAACAGAATAACTTTAAATCTATTTGAGAGAATTGCTATAATTACCACACTGAGTTTTTTGATCAATCAATGAGGTATAATTCCTTTACTTATTAAATCCTCATTTATTTCTTCCAATAATTTTTCANCCTTTAAATCTATTTGAGAGAATTGCTATAATTACCACACTGAGTTTTTTGATCAATGAGGTATAATTCCTTTACTTATTAAATCCTCATTTATTTCTTCCAATAATTTTTCATAATTTTCATTTTTAGGGTGGAGGTTTTATACCCCCTTCGTGGATTCATTCCTAGATAATTAATGTTTTTCCTACTTAGTAGAGCATAGTATAGTTGTTTATTGTTGGCATGAAGAATGCAATTCAATCTTGTGCTTTGATCTTGTATTCTCTGACTATGCTTATATTAATTTCTATTGGTTGGTTGGTAATTTAACTTGAGATTTTCTATGTACATAATCCTGATCTGCAAATAATGATTTACATTCTTTTCAACCCTTATACCTTTCTTTCTTGCCTGATAAAGCTATCCTTCACAGTGCTGAATAGAAGTAGTGATAGTTACTATCCTNAATAGTTACTATCCTTGGTTTTTTTGTGCATCATGATGATGACTTTTGATATTTCAGTGTGAAATATGAAATTTGCTGTAAATTTTACCATTAAGTGTGCTATCCATACTGTCTATCAGAATAAGATAGTTTTCTTTTATTCCTCATTCACTAAGACTTTTTTTCTCTAAGTCTTTTTTAATGAATAAATTTTGAAATACTTTTGATGCATATATTGAGGTGATCACAATATCATATTTCTACTTTTTCTAGGAATAAATTGAACTTGGTTGCTTGATTCATTTTGCTAACATTTTGTTTAGTATTTTTGCATCTGTCTTAATGACTAGGGTTACCTTATAATTTTCCCTTCTTATTAATATGTTTGTCAGGTTTTGAGCTTAATGTGGTTCTGGTCTGATGAAGTGAGTTGGAAATACTTCCTCTTTTCTTTGTATCTGGGGTATTTTATGAATGTGTAGTTAAATTTTGTTTTGTTTTGTTAAATCTTCCAAAGAAATCACTTGTGTTGTCACCTGGGCATGGAAATTTCTTTGTGGGGTTTTAAATTAAAAATGGAATGCTTTTGTGTGTGTGTGTGTGTGTGTGTGTGTGTGTGTGTGTGTGTGTGTGAGAGGGAGAAAGAGAAAGAAGCTAATCTTTTTGCTTTTAATTTTTAATTTTCATCATTTCCCTTTTATGTTTATTATATTTTTATTTTATTCACATATATCTTTTATATATTGATATATGTTCTTTTTCTGTCCAAAGGTGAATATAGCTGCATCCCAAGTCTTAATATGTATTTTTCGCATCCTTTTAATTCACATATGCCTTTTGATGTGTTCTTTTATTTAAGCTATATGTTATTTAGAAGTGTATAGTTTAATTCCTAAACATTTGAAATTTTCTTATATATATAATATAAACATAATTAATATTCCATTTATTTTTTAAATTTATTTTTAGATGGAGCCCACTGTGCTCAGGGAACATAATTTTATGTTTTCTTCCTTGAAAACTTCTTTGGACTTAAATCATTTTAGGTCTTTGTTTATTATGGTGCATTTGTCCATTATTACATCATTTTTGCTGTATATATTTTGAGGCTATATTAGTTGAAAACAGATTTCAAATTGCTACAACTTCTTGCTTTATTGACCCTTTAGCCCTTAAAATATTCTAATATTCTTTTTTTCTCTAATAACTTCTTGTCTTAGAATTACTTTTTCTCACCTTAATATCATTTTATCTGCTATATTTCTATTAGCATAATATACATTTTTCCATTATATTACTTTAAATCATTCTCTGATTGTACATTTTTAAGGTATACTAAGCAGTCTATAGATGCCTTTTAAAAAAAAGATCCAGCCTAATAACTTAGTTTTTAAACTAGACTATATAGACGATTAAATTAAAAATAATTGGTGATATGTTTGGATGTTTGTCTCATTTTAGTATTTGCTTTAAAATATTTTCTACTTGTTCCTTTAGTTCTTTATTTCTTTTGCATTGATTAGTTTTAGTTTTCCTTTTATTATTTTGCTAGTTATGTATTATTTTACTCTTCTTGTAGTAGTCAAGACATCATAAGAGTATATTTGGTTTGTTAGAGCCAAATTNGTTTGTCTCATTTTAGTATTTGCTTTAAAATATTTTCTACTTGTTCTTTTAGTTCTTTATTTCTTTTGCTTTGATTAGTTTTAGTTTTCCTTGTTTTCCTTTTATTATTTTGCTAGTTATGTATTACTTTACTCTTCTTGTAGTAGTCAAGACATCATAAGAGTATATTTGGTTTGTTAGAGCCAAATTAAGTTAGTACATTTTTTTTAAGAGATTTTATTTATTTGACAGAGAGAGATCACAAGTAGGCAGAGAGGCAGGCAGAGGGAGAGGGGGAGATAGGCTCTTTGCTGAGCAGAGAGCCCGATGTGGGGCCTGATCTCAGGACCCTGAGATCATGACCTGAGCTGAAGGCAGAGGCTTAACCCACTGAGCCACCCAGGCGCCCCTAAATTAGTACTTTTGACACTTCCTGGATAATTCAAGGACCTAAGAATACTTTAACTCTGTTAACTTTCTTCCAAACTTCTGTTATTGTTGTCATATATTCTGATGCTACACAAATTTTACAATCTAATGGATGTAATTTTATGTATATATTTAATATCATATCAGAATCTCTTTTTATTTTCCAGCATTTTTCTTTCTTCAGAGATCATTTTTTTCCTCAAAATAATTATTTTACTGTGGGTCTGATGGAAATGAATTTTGTTCATTTTTTTGTTTATTTAAAAATATCTTTAATTCACCTTTATTATAAAATTATACTTTGGCCACTTATGGAATTTCAAGTTTGGTGGTAAAGTTAGTACTTTAAAAAGAAATATTTTACTGTTTTCCTGATTTCTATGAGAATGTTTTATTAATATTCCTTTGACTATAATATGCCTTTTTCTCTAGATGTTTTTAACATTTTTCCTTGCCTTTGGTTGTCAGCAATTTTACTATAATATTTTTTAATATGATTTTGTTTGTGTTTATGCTGCATGGACATTTAAATTTTTCTTATGGCTTTAAAAGACAGGCTTGTTGTCTTTACTTGTTACCTATTATGATGATAAGTATATTCGTTTGCTAGGCTACCATAGAAAGATACCACAGGATGGGTTCTTAAACAACAGATATTTATTTATTTTCTCACAGCTCTTGAAGCTAGAAATCTGAGATCAAGGTGTGGGCAGTGTTGGTTCCTTCTGAGGGTTGTGAGGGAAGATCTGTTCCAGATCTCCTTGGCTTGTAAATGGCCATTTTTCCTCAATTTTCATCGTCTTTGCTCTACCCATTTCTGTGTCCATATTTTCTTTTCTAATGAAGACACCAGTCATGTTGTATTAGGCCTGCACTACTGACCTCATTTTAACTTAATTACCTCTCTAAAACCCTGTCTCCAATATGATGACATTCTGAGGTACTAGGGGTTAGGATTTCAGCATATAAATTTTGCAAGGAACACAATTGAGCCCATAGCAATAACAAACCACCCTAAATTTATCACTTGACAACACTTTATCTTTCCCTCTTGTGGCTCTGTGAGTTGACTGAGCTCAATAGGGTAGTTCTTGACTGGGGTTTCTATGAGCTTGTGGTCATATGCCACATGACACTTAGTCATCTGATAGTGTGACTGCGCTGGATTTCCAAGACCACTGACAATTTAGGCTAAATTTTGCTGGGAGCCTAATTGAGGTTGATTGACCATAAATAGCCTCTTTATGTGACTTGAAATTCTGCTAATAAAGTACAACAGTTCCAAAAGGGAACGTCCAAAGTCCTAGTGCTCCAAGAGACCCAAGCATAAACTACAAGGCAGAAGCAGCAAGGCTTTATTTGACCTAAGTTGGATGTCCAAGAATGTCACTTTTCTGTATTGTATTAGCTAAAAAGTCATGTTTCAGGAAGAGGATCATTAGGTTCCACTTTTTGGTGTCAGGAGCAACTAGCATGTACAGAAAGAAAGGAAAAAAAGGGGGAATTGATGCCTGCCTTCTTGGGTGATTATCTACTACACTATCTTTCATTAATTTAGGAAAATTCTCAAGTATTATTTCTTCAAATATTCCTTTTGCTCCATTCTTTCTCTCCTTATCTTTGGGATCTTAATTACACATATCATAAACCTTTCCCTGTGTCCATGTGTCTTTTACTGTCTTTTGCTTTCTGTTTTCATTTGTTTTTATGTTCTGTGCTTTAAAGTTTTTTCACTTTTCTAATTGTTGATGTATTAATCTTATATGTCTGCTTTTCCATTTACCTACACTCTACTAATTTTATCTTCATCTGTGTCTAATTAGCTATTAAATTCACCTACTGAGTTCTTAATTCTAATTAGTGTATTTTTCAGTTATAGAATTTCATTTTATTTTAATAGATACTAATTCTTTGATGAAATTCTCTCTTATCATTTGTCTTCTTGGATACATTAATTACCCATATTTAAAATCTCTGTCAGGTATCTAGTATCTGAATATTCTGTGGGAGTANCTTATCATTTGTCTTCTTGGATATATTAATTACCCATATTTAAAATCTCTGTCAGGTATCTAGTATCTGAATATTCTGTGGGAGTATTATATTGTATTTTTTCTCTTGTCTCTTTTATAGTTCCTGTAATTATTTTTAATCATATTTGAGATTTTGTGTACCCAAAACAATAGAGGCTATAGACATTAATAACTCCACAAGTTATTTTTTTTACAATAGCTTTATTTAGATGTACAGAATTGGGACAGTTCCCTGTAATCCAAACAGAAATTTAATTGGTTTGAGGGTAACTTTAAGTCTCTAAAAGACCTTATCAATTTCCAGATTGCCCTTTATTCTAGGGCATAGGCTTTCAAGAGGTCCTGACTGAAAGAAAGTTAAACATAGGATCCTTCATTCTTGGTGAGAATTGAAGTCCAGTGTTTATCTTTCACTTACAATAAAACTTCCAGGAAAAATATTACCAGTTCTTTTTATGTGGTATTGGAAATAATAGCTAATACATTTAGATAAAAATTCATTAAGCTTCAGAATATAAAAAATAGCATACATATAGAGCTACACACCCTCATGCATGTGTGCGTGCATGTGCACACACACACACACACAAATTCAGTTAAAAATAATTTTTCAATTTGCATGAACTGAAAAATGAAAACAGATTAAGGTCAGTAGTTTGGTTAACAGAAATAAGTCAATGTCATTTTCCTGGTTTTAATATTATGTAATAATTATATAAGATTTCCTCATTGGGGGATGCTGGGTAAAGAACACATGGTGCTTTGTACTATTTTTACAACTACCTGTGAATTTCAAAAATAAATAATTTCAAAATAAAAAGTAAAAAACAAAATGAAACACACACACACAAATGTCATGAAAGCAGACTGACTTGAACATTTGGGAAAGATATATCCCATATTATGGATTTCTGAAGACCTAACATCACCAATATATCAGTTTTCCTTAAGTTAATTGATAATTTTAATGTAATAATGAAAATATCAGTATAATTATTGAACTTTAAAATCTGATTATAAAGTTCTTAGGGCAAAATAAAAGTAGCTTGGGGATCTTAAACAGAGAAACACAATAATGGAGGCTTAGCCTCATAGGCTAAAATGCACCATAAAGTTTTAATTATTAAAACAATATAGTATTTATTTATGAATAGAATGACAGTAAGTCTAGCAATAGGTCTCAACTTGTGGGAATTTAGTATAAAATGAATGTGAAATCTTAAAGAAGCGAATCAAAGATAGATCTTTTAGAAAGTGGTTTGAGTATAATGAGATAG
Organism: Ailurus styani; assembly: GCA_002007465.1. Taxonomy (NCBI): domain Eukaryota; kingdom Metazoa; phylum Chordata; class Mammalia; order Carnivora; family Ailuridae; genus Ailurus; species Ailurus styani. Next base: position 649,043 of record LNAC01000021.1, on the reverse strand, counting down.
ACTTCAGACAGAAAAAAAAATATATCTGGAGCCCATAGAACACACCAGGAAAACCTAACATGGAACAAAGATTTAAATATAAAAAAAAATTAAGCAAAGCAATGCAATGCTAGTAAAACAAATTGACCAATTTCATTATGCNGTGAAATCTTAAAGAAGCGAATCAAAGATAGATCTTTTAGAAAGTGGTTTGAGGGCGCCTGGGTGGCTCAGTGGGTTAAAGCCGCTGCCTTCGGCTCAGATCATGATCTCAGGGTCCTGGGATCGAGGCCCACGTCGGGCTCTCTGCTCAGCGGGGAGCCTGCTTCCTCCTCTCTCTGCCTGCCTCTCTGCCTACTTGTAATCTCTCTCTCTCTGTGTCAAATGAATAAATAAAATCTTTAAAAAAAAAAAAAAGAAAGTGGTTTGAGTATAATGAGATAGACTTCAGACAGAAAAAAAATGTATCTGGAGCCCATAGAACACACCAGGAAAACCTAACATGGAACAAAGATTTAAATATAAAAAAAAATTAAGCAATGCAATGCTAGTAAAACAAATTGACCAATTTCATTATGCTCTTTAAAAGAGCAAGATATTTCGAAGTATGACTCAAAATCTAAAAGCAGGGAAGATTGATAAAATTTACTCCATAAAGTTAAAAATAATAACCAAAGTCAAAAGATTTCTGCACAATGAAATATAATGCAACTGAAAAAATGAATAGGGAGGAGATCTATTTTTATGTAGGAAAAGATCTTAAGAATATACTGTTACATGAAAAAATCAAGTACAGAACAGTGAATATAGTATGCTACTTCCTGTGAAGAAAGAAAAGAATATGAATATATGCATTTATAATTATTTGTATTTGCATAAAGGAACACTAGATATAAATAAGAAAGAAATTAAAATGGTAACCTAAAGGTAGCCCAAAGGAATGGGGTAGAGGTAGAGGTAGATGAAGCCAGGGGAAGAAGCATGCAGGTTTCTCCAGCAGATTCTCTTTATATTGTTTTGCTTTCCAAAGCATGTAATTATACTAAAAATTCAACAAATAAAGCTTAATTTTAAAAATACAATAAGATTCAGAGCCAAAGACATAATTTGTGAAATCACTGGCAAATAAATGATAATGGAAGTCAAGGAAGAGGGGGTAGGATTGAATACTTTGTAGCAGGCCAATGGTCCTACATAGGACAACTAAAACTGGATTAAATTGTAAAAATCATGTATTTAAAGGCAGAAAATGGCAGAGGACTAGCGGGATTAAAATTCCAGAGAGAGCAGAAGTTTTTAGAGGTGAATTGGAGATCTAAAGCTGTCCCTGAGGTTCTTGCCAATTCTTGATGAAGGCTAGCTGCAGACAGCCTGGGCTAGGTCCAGGTAGGGAGTCACTACTGGGGCAATCAAACTGGCAGAGTTTTTGGTGATCACATGAGACAAAGAATGACAAAATTATTTTTTCTCTGGAAAAATTTGTTAAAATCTGGGATGTCTAAGGGTGAAATCTAAACAGAAAAGTACCACAACTTATCTGTATTGCTCCATGAAGGTGCTCATTGATAAAAATAATAAAACAAAATAAAATGGTAAAATACATCAGGAATTTTAAAATGTAAGTGGATTAAAATCAGGTTTACAAGTTCAACCACATAAATAAATAAATAATAGTTGAAAATAAAGGAAAACAAGAAAATAACTAAAAAGAAAAGAAAAACTAGTTCTTTAGTTCTTTCCCTTCCATCCCACATTAAAAAAAATGTTTATGTCTTCTCAACTGTGATAGTCACCACAGATTCAAGCAAGAAGGTAGATGAGAACTTTAAAGAAAAGTGTAGAATAAAAGAGAGATAATAGTGTCCCGTTCCCTGCTGCACTGGTGGCTGTTGGAGGGTGGCAAGAAAGGCAGAAAAAAAATGTGTTTTTATTAATAAATATTCAATTATCATATTAAAAGACACTGCAGAGAAAATGCAGGGGAACGAAATGAGAAAATTATAGGACAACCTAACTCAGTCTAAGGATTTAGAGAGGGTGTTCCTGAAGAACTGACTTTTCAGCTGAGCCTTAAATGTTAGGGGCTGAGTATTTCACAGTGGCAACATAGGAAAAGAGTCTAAGTGGGGGAAGCAGCTTCATAAAATTGTTATCGAATGTCACAAACAGAGAGGGTGATAAAGGCAAAAATGGGGTGTGAGGTGGCATGTAATGAGACTGATGTGATCAGGCTGACCCTTGAAAAGTTTTCTGCAATTCTAGATGTTACCATAAGAACGAGGAGAAGTTATTTAAAGATACTAGTGTGGCAGTGAAATTATCAGAATTTCACAGTAAACAAAACAAAACAAAACAAAACACTTTGGCTGTTCATGGAGAGTGGACTGAAAGGATAAGGATTGGGAGGTGTATTAAGAAGTCATTTCATTTTTTTAAAGAATAAGATACCACCTTGGAATAGGCCAGTGGTCTTAGAGATAAAATTTTTTTAAAAAACAATCAGAGAAAAAGATATTAAAAAGCTGTATTTTAAAAAATCTCAGTATTTGGTTATTGAATCTGGTCAGTGAGGAAAAAGATACCAAGGATGCCTCTTTTCACATTTTGGGCTTGAACATTGCATGATGGTGGATGACAGTTTCACTTCTTATGATAGGGAACACTAGGGGAAGAGCAGATTTTGTGCAAAACAAGAACTTAAGTCTAGAACTGATGTCTTTTAAGAAAGATATGGAGTGAAAATATAAATTTAGAAGTCATAAGAGATAGTGGAGGTTGCTTTTTAACATTTTGGAAGGGTACTAACAAATGTTTTGTTTATTCCATGAAATTCTTAAATCATTCTATCATAGCCTTACTTATGAGATGATGTACAAAAAATTCACTTCATTGTTAAAAGATACTCAATTTACATTAAATATTTTTAATATATATCTTTTATTTATTTTTTGCTATTTGTTTAAGTGATTATGGAAAATCCTAGGAATCATTGCTCTTTTCATCTTATTTTATATATCAGAAAGATGGTTATAATCAAACTGAAGATACATAAATACATCTTAATGATTATACTTATGAGTTATGGTCAGCTCTATCTATGCTTCAGAAAGCAATGATAAGCCATGTAAGGAAACTACCTAAGCTAAACGAAGCAAAATACACAATTAAAGTTAGGCTTATTATTCATATTTCCACATTATATAATACCTATACCAAAGTGAGTTTCTAAAACATGACACTTTCTTTTTCATCCCTTAAGAATCTGCTCATTATAGAAGTGTAAATTATTTTTTTTATTTAAAAATGTCATTCTTTTTTGAGGATTGGTTTATTTGTTTTCATTTTCCTAGTAGTAAGCATCTGAGGAAAGAATAAATATTTTCACCAGGTTGATATGGGTAGAATTACCTCAGCTTTTGTAAAATAGTCATAAAGTATTGTATGTATGCTATATTTTAGTAAATTGAGTCAGTTTGGATGAAAATATTGGCCATACTAGTTTATTGTTCAAGTTCTAGAGCAAGGAAACATAAAGGGTGAGCATAGAGTTTATTTAAAATAAAATGTAGCTCTTATTTTTGTACTTCCTAATATGTTCAAAGGTTGATTATTTTTTATTGTATTTTCATTTTCCAAACTAGTATGTGGCATTATGCATATTTTTAAACAAATACCTGCTTTGACAGATAAGAAATACAGAGAAGTTCATTTTTTTGTATTTGGGAAAGTTATTTTTTTTGTTTATTTTAGCTTTTGAATAGTGAGGGTAACAGTCAGAGGTCCAATAGGAAAGAGAAGGCACCTTCCAATTAGGATGATTTGAGCAAGGTTGAAGAAAGTGGCTATTTAAAATGTGGGTGGAGTGTAAGAAATCACATGGTATAGTACAGTACCTCTGGTCCGTTACACTTGGCTAGAGGAAGACAGGGGCAGGAAGGAGAGAGACTTGTAGAGGGGACTGCTTTGCCTAGAGACCAAGTCAGCCTATTAGAGCTCTGCATAGAGAGCCTGGGCATGAACACAGAAAGCACGGGAGCCTGCTGATGTAGTACGTTTACGTCAGCCTTCCAAGACAGGGATAAAGGTAGAGAAATGTACATCGTGGATCTCACAGGGGCAAAGAGGAGAAATCTAAAACGGTGAGTATGTACCTCAAAATGGAAAAAAGGTTAAGTGTGAGAGTTAGTGCTAAGTCTTTTTCAGTGAAGGAAAATGAGGCTGGACCAAGGTTTGGTCCATAAATGCTTCCTCCTTGTGAAGAGCAAGAAGCGTTGGAATCACTTGGCAAGGGGCAGGTTATGAAGAAATTGAAGGAGTGGTGCTTCTTTGATACACCAGAATGAACTCTGTCAACTGGCTAAAGATTTTGAGTTTAATTGACGTACAGGAAAAAAAAATAACTTTGAACCTAGCAAACATTCTCTATAGCTAATAATAATGATGTTTTGGTAATATCATTACTATTTGCTTGCAGGATTGTGTCAGACAATCAACGTTCTTTGGCCTTGGGTTTGACCTATGCGATTTTGAGAATATTTGGTATGGACTTTTGGCAATCTTTTATTACACTGAATTGTTCATTTTTTGATATGTGTGTCTGCATGTATATTTGGAATTTCAAATAAATAATAATGATTAACTGATACAAAACAAGTGACTGGGGGAGGTGCTTTGCAGAATTTAGGAGACAATATTTATGTTAAAAAGACAATACCTAATGCAAAGCCCAGCCTATCCTAACTGTCCTATAAAATATGTATAAATATTATATTTGATTAGGACAGTCTATTTGATTAGAGGTATATTCATCAAGCTCATACAAATGGTTTGGTAAGCTGCAACAAAGGACATAACCACAGGATTGCTTGCATTTTGGAAACTCACTAACCTAAACTAGTGCTTTTTAAACATTTTCATTACCAAAGACTCTGAATCTGACGTTTTCAAGGATTTATAGCCAAAGAAAAAATTGGTTTGCTGAGGGTAATGCAATGTGTACTTCAGGCTTTCTTAAATAGCAAAAACTAGCTTTCCAAATCTACATTATGACTATATTAGCACCCCCGGTTCAAAATTTGATTTAAAATTTTAATGAGACACAGAAACAAGATTGAACTGGATTGAAGACTGAAAGATATATGATAAATGAAGTCAAGAATGTAGAAAAATCTAAGTATGGTTTTGATGGGGATCAGAAAAACAGTTCTATAACTGGATCAGTTTGTGGGGTTAAAATTCCTTTTTTAATCAGGAAAAATTTGAGCATATTCTTTTGTGAATAATGACCCATTAGATAAGGACATATTTTTTAAAAATTTTATTTATTTATTTGAGAGAGAGAGAGCATGGCCAGGGAGAGGGAGGAAGGGAGAGAGAGAAGCAAGCTCCCCAATGGGCAGGGAGCCCAATGTGGGATCCTGACCTGAGCCTAAGGCAGATGCTTATCCTTAACTGACTGAGCTACCCAGGTGCCCCAAGGGCAACTTTGTTTTGTCTTGTTTTGTTTTATTTATTTATTTATTTATTTAA